>VDFB02058480.1:0-26249 GCA_007258455.2 Sequoia sempervirens
GCACGATGATATTACAATCTTCGAAGGAAGATAAAGTTATAAGTTTCACATGAAGGGAGAAAAAGTTGCAAGAAAATGACTAAGTGTTGAGACTTAGTATAACTTAAGTGACAAAGATGAAGAGCCTCAAGTGGAAGAAGTCAAAGAGCAACGCCAAGAAAGAAGATCCAGAATAGTGTGAACGCATCTACAAACGGAATCTTCTAGAAGGATGATGGTGGACATTATGGCTCATTTATTACCCCACTCTCCTTTGTGGCGGTTTTTAGGGTATATCTTGTTTAGGGCTGAGGTGGCACGATTCTGGCCACTCTATTGATTGTAACCCTAGCCGTCTTTTGGGACTTGGCTAGCTATATAAAGGGGGAGTCCCCCTCATTTGTAATTCATTAGAAATTAGATTTAGAGGCAGAGGCAGAGCTTAGAGAAGGAGTAGAGAGCAATTAGATAGTTGATAGTATAGTTTAGATTGAAAAGGAAGGAAAGTCTTCCCCTTGGATACTTTGTAAGAAGTTGTCATGTATGCTTTCATAATAAAAGAATTTTCATTGATGGTGAATTCTTCTTTGTTGTGAATAGTTGTTGAGGCTTCTTCGTCCTTCCAATTCACGTAGCATCTTTGAAGTAGCTTAAAGTAAAGTAGTTTTCACTTTCATGCAAGTAGATGTTAGTTGTGGACTTGTGGTGTTAATTGAGGCAACTTCATTTCTATCCATACCACTAGCGGCTTGCTGACGGCAGGTCTGCCTTGTGTGGTCAACTGGAAAACTTTACAAACTTAACTTCGATTGTGATTCATGTGTTTGTATGCGTCGTTCTGATGGTGCTTACATGTTGAGTTATAATTTGAAAACCTCTTGTCACTCCCTTGAAGATTGCACCGACTTTGTGTAAGTTGTCCAACGTGAGGCGGAGCAGAGTCTGGTCGAAGTCTGTCGAGATTGATCCCACATTCCATCCTTAGATAAAAGATTAACTTCTTAGGCCCTACACCCCTTTTTAATTCAGTTCATTTCCGGTTAGGATTAGGAAACTTGTGCTCATTTGCCAAATCATTCGAATTACACGCAAAGCCCTTAGTCTACTGTCTGTTGTCAGCTATCGAACAATTGTGTAAGTCCCCTCGTGAGAACACAGCAACTCACATCAAACCAACTGAGGGTATTCTAAGTATTCAGAACCTTGGAGTTGAAAGCATGATCTTACTCGCAATCTTAGCATGCTGAATACTTTGTTCAAGAGAGGATAGAGCGTCCGTTGGGAGACTTTATTCTGTTGAAAGCGCGTTCAAAACCACCGCCAACAGAAGGATATTCCAGCTATAGAGCCTCCACGAAGTCCGTGAGAGTCAATCTCCGGCTTGCTGGAGTTGGGAAAACGGGTACGTGAGGTTTGCGCCGCAGACCGCGAGTTTATGGAGGACCTTTGCTTTTGCCTTCAGCAGGCCTCTAGTATTTTGGCACGGATGGAGGCAGTGGATCATGCTTGGGGCGATGCCTCCATCTATCAGAGTAAGGTGATCCAGCGTCTTGAGGCATTGAGGCATGTGCCATTGCAATTGCTGATTGATGGAGGTGTCATTCATGAGAATGACCGATATGATTTCTCTCGGTGGTATTCTTCGACGATCACAGGGCGTGGCTTCTTCGATGCGGCACAGGCGGATTCAGCTAGAGTACATAAGGCTATGGCCAACATTATAGATGGAGTTCAGAATACCTTTGAGGCTATATTTGCTAGGCGGTTGAATCCAGATGAAGTTAATCTTGATAATTTGAGGGGTTTGCTGGTGCCTTTCTTTGCAGATGTTAAGACCTTTGTACAAGATGATTTCGAGAATACTTCTACTTTCTCCACCTTGATCCAGAACACGCAGGACTCCTTGATTGCTTGGAGAAAATCTTGTACAAGGCACGAGCATTCAGTCACAGTGTTAGAGTTTCAGTTAGATTGTGTTCCACCCATTTCGGTTCAGGAAGTTGAGGCTGTGCTTCGCAGATTCGTGGAGTTGGCAGTCAGAGAGAAGGCAAGTGGGAACGCACTACTGGACGAGGATCTTCTAGAAGACTGAATATGGGCATTTATTACATTTACTATTTATGGGAGTGAGTGGGAATCTTTGATTCATTTAATGTACCACTCCCTATTCTGGCAGTTTTTAGGGTTAGGGCTGAGGTGGCACGATTCTGGCCACTCTATTAATTGTAACCCTAGCCGTCTTTTGGGACTTGGCTAGCTATAAAAGGGGGAGTCCCCCTCATTTGTAATTCATTAGACAGTAGACATTGTGTGAGATTGGGCATTAGCATTAGAGCTAGAGAGTAGAGAGTAGAGCATTGTAGACATTTTGCATATTGTGGAGAAGAAAGAAAGTTTTCCCTTTGAAAACTTTGTGGAGATTGTTGTGTAACACTTTTCATGATAATAGATCTTTTCATTGATGGTGGAATTCGTCTTGTCATGAATAGCTAGCAAGGTCTCTTCTTCCTTTCGTATCCAAGTAGCTTAATTTCATGCAAGTAGCTTACTTTGATGTGTGGTGTTTTATTGAGGTAGCTTCGCTTTATTCCATACCACTAGCGGCTTGTTGATGATAAGTTCGCCTTGCGTGGTCGACTGGAGATTATCTTGTGTTTAACTTCAATTGTGATTGGTATGCTTATATGCATCGTTGTGATGGTGTATGCATGTTGAGTCATAATTTGAACATCTTTTGTTGTCCCTTTGAAGATTGCACCGATTTTACTGAGACTGTCCGACGTGAGGCTAGATGAAATCTGGTTGAAGTCTATTGAAACGAAGCCCCACATATCCTGCATTTAGAGTAGAATATAAGTTTCTTAGGCCTTATACTCTTTTACTTTCCGTATATTTCTGATTAGTTTTTAGGAAAACGAACCACATTGCCAAATCATACGCGCAAGAACCCCTTCAAATCATATATCAGCTGCTAACTGTGAGAAGTCTGAACAATTGCATAAGTCCCCTCGTAAGAACACAGCAAAACACATCAACCAAACTGAGCCTATTCGCATTTAAGGAACCTTGGAGTTGAAAACATGATCTTACTCGCAATCTTAGCATGTTGAATACTTTGTTCAAGAGGGAATAGGGTATCCGTTGGGAAACTTTGTTCCGCTGTTTGGTGCGGTCACGAAAAACACATCAACAATAAGGAAATGACACAATTATTTGTTGTAAACTGGCTTAGCAAAATGCGCATTGATGTTCCATGTAAAAAGACTCTTAAGAACAATGAAACAGATCTAGTGTTTTCTTACAAATGTTTGGCTTCATTTTGATTATCCTAATTCTATCATTTCATAATGCAATCAACATTATTGAGGAAATTTTGGAGTACATTGCAGGAAAACATGGATAAAGTTGAGGAGATCAACTATTTTTCATCAACCATGTTTGGGTGAAATTTACAATGGCATGGACTCCATGGTTGAAAACATAAGGACCATAATAGAAGCTAAGGACTATGACACCTCAGAAGCATTATGATATCACCCCTAATTTTTTTTTTTTCTTTTTTGTATTTTGCTTTGAGAAATAGATGGAAATGCAGAAGTGTTTGTTTTCAAAACTCATTCAACATTAGGATTGCATACATAGATAATATCATGGCATTGCAAGGGAATATCATTGCATTACATTAAGGCATGTAATAACTCAATCAAAGAGAGATGATTACAAACTGAAATCAGATTTAGGAAATTTATATTAGACCTGTTAACAGTCCAAAAAGTGCACTTTCAGTCATTCAAATGAGCAGTAAAACATTCCACACTCCTCACGGACAGAGCTTATACAAGTGCCATTCAACTCTAAACTGTTCACTCTCATTAAACCATCATTTTACATTGCAAGGATGCCTCAAATAGGCAGATTATAGACCTCTGAAACTTCTGATTGCAAACCAGACTGAAACCCCAAGTAAGTGGAAAGGGTACAGCCTTCTAGAAGGGCTGATTTAGCCTTAAAATTCAGATTTCAACAAACTCCACAAATGTGTGGTCAAAAAGGACACCCGGCGCTGAGGAATCCAAAAGAAAAACACCCAGAATGATCATGTCCCGCACCACAGAGATATGAACAATTTTGAGCTTCCTAGCTACTCAGAAATAAGCATTTCCAGAACTCAGAAATTCTATATCGGTGCTCAGAAATCAGATCAGATCTTCTGTAAACTCACACCACACCAAACCCACAAACCCACATCAAAATACTGAATATATCTTCATATTTTCAACTTCAAAATCACCCAACAACCAAAAATAACTGAAAGATATGATGAACTGAACTCCAAGTAGCTAGGGTGGGTCTTTCACCACCAAAACCGGCTATCTAGTAAAGGGTTTTTTTTCATCCTCCAACCAGCAAAGAAGAAATTTGGAAGCATTCCAGCAGCATAACCTTAAGTTGCCAAAAGCCAAGATGATCAAATGAGAGCTCAAATGAGAATATATAGAGTGAAGGAAAAATAAGGGCAACCAAAATTGAATTTTTTTTCCCCTCCAAGAGGTTTGATCCCTTTCTAGAGCTCTCCATATATAAAATATTTAACTTTACCTTATTCCTCCTAAAACTAGGCATCCATCCTTGGAGGCAACAATAATCTTATTTTTTTTAAATATTAAAAACCTCCCTACCTTGGCATCCACTTATGAAACACAACTTGCCTTTTTAAAAACAATTTTAAGCACCACATTCCTAGGCATTGATCAAGGGGGTCACCCAGGAACCCATTACCCTTCACTTAAGTCATATCATGACTTTATAAAAGACTTAAGTGACGAAGATCAAATATTGCTCTGAAAACATTAGAACTCACTGGGGCTAAAACTAGAAACCTCTGCATTGAACTAATAGAGAAATAGAGGCCAAGGCCAAGTGCTAAAAATAGCATAATAAAAATAGTAATTTGCTAAAAATAGTGAGTCAAATCTCCCAAATAATCCAATTGGAGCCCAACTAGAACTTACTAAAAATAGTAAGTTACTAAAAATAGCAACTTTGTCGAAAAACCCAGAAAACCCATAAAAGCTCATCACAGGACACTAAGTCCCCTAACCATATCCACTTAGCCTACGGGAACAGAGAATAGGCTAATGGAAAGATTGTATAGAACTAGGTGCAAGAAGGGGACATTACAAGCATTTTCTAAAAGAGTGCAAAAGATAATTGTTGATTGTGGAACAAGATGACCACATGCTTGAAACTCCTCACATTTGCTTTGTCCCCAAAAGATTATAGCACAAAGATACTTTCCTTGCTGAGGAGGGTGGCACTATATAGAGACGGAAAGGTTGCTATTGGGTTCAAGATTGCACTCAGCAAAATATTTCTAGATGTAGATGTATGGATTGTTGTCTTGAGTGAATTCACCCACTTCATATCTTAAAGGATTCATGATGTTTGCATTCTTTGAGACAAGTAAAAACAGAAACTCATGAACAATGGTGCGTACATGGCCAAAACTGTATTTACCTCCAACATCTTGCATACTAGAGATAGTTTTTTTTACTGCAAGCGGCTGCAAGTAAATACATAGCATTTTTTTATCTTTGAACTTCCTCACTTTTCTTTCACTACTATATATTATAATTTGTGTTATAATTGTACACGTTATATGCAATTTCAACAAGCTTTAGTTGAGTGGAATCGGAGTACACTCCTTTATCGACTCAATTAAATGCAACCAATTGGACGCAAGAAAAGCTAAGGATTTGGTCTATGTGCGCTCCTACTTGTCTCTCATCACATAAGAAACCTAATTACAAGGGGGTGATGAAGAATTCAGACCTAACTCTTGAGTGTGCAAACTTAGATGCTACTATTGCATAGCTTGCCAAAGTCTCTTTAGATGAGGTAGCTTCTACATATAACATCACTAGTGGGAGTGGCATCACAGCTAATTGTGGTTCAAATGAAGTTGAACCAAATGTTGACTTTGACACTCTCAATGAAGAGCAATATCTAGATTACTGATTCTATTTTTCATTTTATATTGACATTTGATAAATTAATGAAATATAAATTTTAGTTTTTTTTTTTTTTTTCCAAATTATGAGGTATTTTGTTTATTGGCAATTATGAGTATTACTATATTAAAATATTTTTAATATATAAAAATTATAAATTAAAATTATATCGAGTATTATTGTGTGTGTGTGTGAATGAACTTGTATTTATGCCTAGGGGGGAAATGCCATATCAGCATACCCATTCACATACAAGACTAGCAACTTAGAACAATACTAATAGAAAATGATGAGTTGAATCGACAAGCACAAGAATTGTTGAAGAAATGATGGAACAAATAAACTTTAGGCCCCTAATAGTGTACCAATTGTTGGGACTCAAATTTATTGTTTCGTTTTAAATTGAGTCCCTTCTTGTTCTCACCTTTGTTGACCTATATTTGATCCTAGATAATGTATGAGGGCATTTTCTTTTGTGTTCCCCTTTTCTCTCGTGTTGCCTTCCATTTTCACTTCAATCAATTATCCAAGTGAGAAAGATAAAAAATTGCCTGTTTTGTTAACTTTCTTGAATGGTTTCAAATCCATGTTGGGAAGGATAAAAAATTGGCTGTGTTTTGCTAACTTTCTTGTATGGTTTCAGAACACATGTTGGGCCCCAAGAAGGTTCTCACAACCTTGTCAGAGCCCAATGTGGTTTCTCTAACCTTTTCAAAATTGTCTTAGTTTTCATGTTGTCGACATTTTGTGGAGGTTCTAAAACCCCTATTAGGAGCCAACAAGGTTCTCACAACCTTGTCAAAGTCTGACATAGGTTTTCTAACCTATTGTGTTCCTTTTGGTTAGAGTCTTTGTTGACAAATTTTGAAGATTTTGAAACCTCTGTTAGGAGCCAACGATGTTCTCACAACCTTGTCGGATCCAGACATTGATTTCATAATCTTACGATTTCAAATTGTAAAATATGTTAAGACTTTGGTGTGTCAACAATGAATTTGGATTTCGAAACCTATGTCGGAAGCCAAAAAGGTTATCACAACCTCATTGGATCTCAACAATAGTTTTAGAACTTTTGAAGAAAACTTGTTGCAAATGGCTCATCAACAATTGGAGGAGGTTTTGAAACCTTTGTCGGTCCCCAACAAGGTTCTCACAACCTTCTCGAAGCCCAACAAGGTTTTTTGAACCTTTTGAAGAGTGAAAGATGACAACATTTTTAGAGACTTGGCATGTAGAGGAAGTTCAGGAACCTATGTCAACTCTCGACAAGGTTCTCACAACCTACCGAAGCACAACATACTTTTCATAACATGTTGAAAGTCAATGGATGAGGCAACCTTTTTGGGCAAGGATTGCAGGCAAATCATTGATCTCGTGGGTGCTACAATGCAAAAAATAGGGTCTGACGCCCTACAGGTGTTAAAGCACAATTATTTATCATTTTTTAGGAGGTTAGTTCAGTTGTGGTCTCCAAACACCAAAAAGTTGCAAGGTAGCCATTGATGCCAATCCAATCCTTTTGGGTTGAGTACAAACCTATGAAATTGGAGGATAATATCATTACAAGTGGATTTTGTTGCAAAATGTCTAAGACGATAGGTATATATCTAGGAAAGTTTGAATCGCAACTAGAGATTTTCCTTTGTCGCATTCGTTGACATAAATGTAATATTGAGTTAGATAAGTGTAACAACATTTTGAAAATACTGCAAGCTTTGTAATAATCTTTCTCATATTATATGGGGTTGTATGCAATTTTGTATGGATTAATGAGTATGTTCTACCATAAAATCTACAATTTGTGTTGTATGCAAATATGTAGCTCAATCTTCTTTCAAGATGTTGTGACTCTATTGCCCAATGAATAGGCATTGGTCTAGAAATACTGTGGCTAATCTCATATCACCATTAAAGCATAAATCAATAATTTAGTAGCAAGTCCTTCCTGTGCACCTATATAACCAAGGAATTATTTTTAAATGAACATTCAATAGATATATTATGTGTGGGTCATGCTTGCACAATCGTATCAGCTATGTAAGGGTTATATGCAACCAATCTATCTTGACTTGGTGACAACATTTGCGATTAAGATTACAGTTGGGTTTGGTTGTAGTTGTTTTTTGTTGTCCATTTTGTTTGATTTAGATACCTGGTGTTCCTAAGTCTTGTTGATGTGTTTTTTATGACCACACCAAATAGCAGAATAAAGTTACCAACGGCAACTCTATTCTCTCTTGATCAAAGTATCCAGCATGCTAAGATTGCAAGAAATTTCATGCATTCAACTCCAAGGTTCCTTTTATGTAGTGGAATAGGTTCAGTTGGTTCATTGTAATTTCCCGGTATCACGAGGGGACTTAAGCAATTGTTTGGCAACAAACAGAAAACAGCAAATTAAAGGGTTTTCATGTGGCTCGAAGGATTTGTCAATGTGGCACAAGTTTCCTAACACTAACTAGAAATGTACTGAATTGAATGGCTGCAGGGATTAGAAAATCTATATTCTAACCTAAATGCGGGATGTGGAGATCAACTTCAACAAACTTCAACCAGACTTCTCTTTGCCTCGCTTCAGATAGCTTCCACGAAGTCAGTGCAATCTTCAAGGGAGTGGCTAAGGATGTTCAGATTACAATTCAACATGTAAATACCATCACGACGATGCATACAAACATGCCAATCATAATTGAAGTTAAGTCTGAAATATTTCAGTCAACCACGCAAGGCAAACTTACCATCAGTAAGCTCGCTAGTGGTGTGGATTTAAACGAAGCTTGCATAGATTAAACATCTCATTCCACAACAATCTAAGTACATGAAATAAAATTTATTCTACTTTAAGCTACTTTAAAATGCTGAGTGAATCGAAAGGACGAAGGAGCCTTGCTAGCTACTCACAACAAAAGACGAGATCACCATCAATGAAACTCTTTTTATTATGAGTGTTCACAACAACTACTTACAAAGCATTCAATGAGAAAGCTTTCCTTCCTCTTCAATCTAAACTATGCTATCAATTTATACTATCTGTCTCCCTATGCTCTATCTCCTAGCTGTCTAATCGCTCTAATGTCTAATGAATTACAAATGAGGGGGGATGCCCCTCTTATAGCTGGCCAAGTCCAATGGACGGCTCAGATTACAATCAGATGGAAGGCCCAGTGCCACCTCAGCCCTAAACAAGATTCACCCTAAAAACAGCCACAAAGAGGAGTGGGGCAATAAATAAGCCAAAAGATTCCCACTCACACCTGAAGCATCATGGGCAGTTAATGCCCACCATCATCTTCTAGAAGATCATCATCCAAAAGGGTGTTTCCATTCTCTCTCTTTGGATGCAAAGTCAATGAATCTTTCCAGCACCATTTCAACTTCCTGAACTGAAATAGGCGAGATGTGATCAAGCTAAAACTCCAGCACTGTAACTGTTTGCCCATGCCGAATACAAGATTTTCTCCAAGCAACTAGAGCATCCTGAGTATTTTAGATAATGTTGGAGAAGGCCAAGGTATTTTCAAAATCATCCTGAACAAAAGTCTTCACCTCCGAAAAGAAAGGCCACAATCTACTCTTCAAACCATCTGCAATCACTTCCTCAAAGTCAGTCTCCTAGCAAAGATAGCCTCAAGTGTGTTTAGGACTCCGCCAAGAATGTTCACCGCAGCCTTTCTAACTCTGACTGAATCTGCCTATGCTGCGTCAAAGAATCCTTGCCCTATGACCACTGAAGAATACCAGCCAGTGAAGTCATATCTATCACCTTCCTAAATTACACCTCCCTCAACCAAAGTCTACAATGGTGTATGGATTAAAGCCCCTAGATGAAGAACAACTGTGGTATGATAGATACGAGCATCACCCCAAGCCTGATCAACTGCGTCCATTCGCGCCATAATGCCAGAGGCCTGTTGATAGGAATGAGCAAGATCCTCCATAAACTTCTTTATCTCAGCGCTAACATTAGCAACCCATTTATCTGCCTCTTGTGCCATCCTCCTCAAGTCCTCCAAGCCGCTAACTGATTCTCTAGGAAACTCGGCTGGGAGCTCAATTGTCGGATTCTCTTGCCCACAAGGACAAGACAAGTGTTGTACGTAACCAATCAATGTTTTGTGCTATTTCTTCAATATTTTATACTTGCCTTCAGTTCGGAGCAGCTTTTCCTTGAGTGCCTGAAGGAATTATCGCACTCTTCAATTATTTGTGCTCCAGTAGGGCGATCCAACTCCATGGTAGTGATCACATAGTTCTCTGGAACAACTTCATCTCAATCGCACTCAACCCTAGGTACAGCCACGTGAAGCATGCAAGAGCCATCTTCATCCATTGAAATCTTTGAAAACTTTCTAGCCTTCTTTATTGGAGGTGCACTGATCTTACTCAGAAATTCCTCCATCTCAATTGTTGGATCAATTTCTTCAGCGGGGTCCCTTCTCATCCTGTCCCTTGACCAATCTAGCACCGCCTGTCGTAAGTTAGAAATAATGAATGGTTGTTCATTCCTTGATTCCTCTTCATGAACTTCTTCGCTGCCTTCATCTTGACGAGGCTCATCAATCTCTATAGGCTAAGTATCTCCTAAACCTTGGGCCTCCTGCCCTGTAGTAGTGTCGTCCTCCAGAGCTTCCTCAATCTCACGCTGGAAGCGAGTATCCGTGGTCGTTTCTTCCTCTATCTCCTGTTGGTTTTCTTTTCTAGGTACATTGACGCTCTGGCCAACTGACTTCCTACAAGGTGGTTGATTTGTCTCTTGTAATTCTTGTTCTTCATTCAACCTCACTCTCTGATCTACAAACAGTGAGACCTCCTGTATACTTGGAGAATGAGTCCTTAATGGCATATGTGATGCCTCCTCGATTCTCTAAGGCTCTAGCTGGACTAGTTCTTTTCTTCGTGGCTCTAGAGCTCGAGCAACCTGCTTCTTTACAACAGTTGGCGGCCTATGATCTCCCAATAAGTTATAAGAGGAAATGACCTGCCCTTAAGCCTATTTACATGCTTCTCCACCCAACCTCTCATGAATGTCCAGACTGGTATGCAAAGCGTATCCAAATCCGTAATCTCTGGCTCCGACCAATCCAACAGTGGGAGTCGTGTATTCCTCACTGTCTCATAATCTAGGTGAATAATGTTGATATCCTCATCAACCTGGCCTGGCACAGGAACAATCTCACATTCTCTATTCATGTTCAATGGTATCCTCGAAAACATCCTTCTTACTTTAGCTTCATTCGACGCACTTGCCCAGAAGTCTTCAATGTGCGCCATATGTCTGAATTCTTCTGACAGTATCCATCTGATATTCCTATGAGGATCATAATGCTATCTACTAGTATGATAAGAGAGGTGGAAAAATTGAAGCTCGTTTTCTGCTTCCTTGGCCGCCTGCATTGTTGGACAAACTTCATCTGAATTTCCCATGATGATAGGGAAGTGAAGTCCTCCCTTTTTCTTCTTCTTCTAAATCTTATCGTAGGAAATGAGCTGCCTAGATATTTCTAGCATCAAAATCTGTTTGTGGTATATCGAGGCAATTTGTATGGGTAAGCTGAAAACCCCTGCAGCTTGATGTAAGTGAATTTCGGAAATTGGATAAACCAACATCCGTACCTCTCAATCAGCCCCTAAGCCTGCTTTGATATTCTGTGATGAGTTCTTTGTTGAAGCAACCTCATTATGTGCATCATGAAGGCATCATTGACTCTTTTGTAGTGAGAAGTGCTCGTCAAGTGCAACTGCGGACAAGCCTCATGAATCTTGAATTGCTAAGAGCCACACCCAATTGGATCCTTATATGATATCCCTCTATACTTAGTTATCTAGGCCAGCATGTAGATGATATATGAGCTCAAATAAAATGTCTTCGTTCTCCTCAAACTTCTGAGTTGTTCATGCAAATTGTCGTCGATCATCACTGCCCAGTCAACATGCTCTTTGCCTTCCAGGACAAGGTTGATGTAGTAAAAAATCCAAGGCTCAAAGATGAACAATTGGGGGCACCCTCCAACTCTGTTGAGCATAATAATTAAGTCACAATACTCCTACTTCAAGTCATCTAAGATTATTTGTTTTCGCAGCTTTGTGCGAGTTGGCTTAGGCTTGTTCATCCAACGAGAGTTTATCATTTCAGCACACCTTTCAAATGTAGAAGCATACATTCATTCAGCTCGTTCTCTCGTTTTGTAAATCATTTTCTCATAGGCAAGAATTCCAAATGCTTCTCCAATAGCCTCAGGCGTGAGGTTGGCAAACAACTTGCCGTCTAGTGAAACGATAGTTCTTCACTCTGACTTGTAGCAATTAGCACATTCCATAATCAGCTCTAGACACTGAATTGCTGGTGGAAAACCAGTAGCTGCATAAAGTCCGCTTCTGACAATATTGTGTGAAGTGACCGATGGATGATGGCCACCTATCCCTAACATTCGTCTTCTGATAGCCTCCAAATTGAAAGAGCCCAGGTTTGTATCACTCAACTTGCCCAACTATGAAGAAAACTTTGACTTCGACAGGAAAGACTTGCTCAACTTCTTGATTACATCCTGTCTTGATGCATTTGCTTTGTTGGATTTAGCATTAGTCTCCTTGCCAGCCACTCTTCTATTTGCTTCAGCCATCCTGCAGAAATGAAAAATAGTCATTAGAAACTAAACTTAGAAAAATAATACCACTTTGAGATTGCCAGCTGAGTTCTGAAAATGAGAGGTTTCAGCATTGAATTTCAAACTTCAAACCTCAACACCCTTTCAGCAACTTCTTTCCACTACTTAGAATTTCTCCTACAGCAAAACAACCTCTAGCACTTAGAAGAATTCTGCCCAAACTAACCCACTTCAGCACTTTCTCCTCACACTCCAATTTTCTTCCCCTGCAGAACTCAAGTTTGCACTCAACAACTGATGAAGAAAATAAGATCATCTCAACTCTTATAGCCAAGTCGAATCTCTAGAAGAGGCTAATTTTGGCCAATTCATTCAAATTTCCATTTTCCCTCCTTTGGCAGTCACAATACTTGGCATTTTAAGCTTGGAATATTTGACTTCTAGAATTTTGAAAATTTCTCCCCTTGTTGTCATAGGCATACTTTACTTCATCTGCATTTTGAAATTTTCCTTTGAAAATATTAAATCCAATGCCCCCCTTTAAGAAGTTCATTTCAACTAGCTAAGGCGTTCATCTTATCATTTCATCCTTACTCTGGCTCAAGAAAATTATTCCCATCAAAAATTCCACCAAAATCACCCAGGCATCCAATTTCAGTTTACAAGCCAAGGCGTTTTATTTTCAAAAATATTTCTTTCTTTGCCTTAGAAAAATTATAATTTTATTTAGGAAATTTTATCAAACAGGCGCCTGGTTAAAATCTTTACTTTAAAATCCCTAGTAAGGTGTGGACAATTTCAAAATCATCTCTCTATTGAAAATATCCAAGACCCAAAAAAAATTTCCCCTCAGAAAATGTAATATTCTGTGTATACATGCGAAGGGGTACATTTAATTTTTTTATTTATGAAAAAATATTTCTTTCCTAAGGTTTATTCACCTCTTCTCCTTTGGGCGTACTTCTCCTTGCCTTAGCTTTTTATTTTTCATGCCTTAGGCGTTTTCTTCACACTCCTGTCTTGGGCGCATTCAAGGAGGTCAACTACCATTTCTTTATGCCTTAGAAAATATTCCTACACCTAACTCATGGAGGGCACATTTGAGGTACCTCGCTTCCAATTTCATCACTTAGAAAAAAATTCTCAAGTCATCACCTTGGTGGGCGCATTTAGGGAGTTGAGGAGGAATTCAACATGCCTTTAGATGTTTTTCCTTCCTCACCTTGCAAGTTGGGCCCATTCTTGGGGTGGTCAAGGAACTTCATATCACTTAGAAAATTTTCTTCTCATTCCTTCTTGGTGGGCGCATTTGCTAGGTGTTAGGGAACTTTTAAACACTTAGAAAGTTTTCACCATCATCTCTTCAACATGGGCGCATTTGGCCCATCCTATTTCCATTTTTCAACACTTAAGAAACTTTTCATGCCACCTTGTTTGGGTGCATTTGCTAGGTGGTGGAGGAAGTTTTTAATGCCTTAGTAAAATATTCTCATCTATTCTCATCTTGGGCGCATTTGGGAGGGTGAGGAGGAATTTGCAATGCCTTAGATAATCTTCCAACATCCCTCCATGACTTGGGCGCATTTGGCTAGGTGAGCTTCCAGTTCAAGCACTTAGAAAAATTTCAAATCACCTCCTTGATGAGGGTGCATCTAGGGGGGTGAGGAGGAATTTACAATGCCTTAGACAAATTTTTCCAAGCTTTATCTTCAAGATGGCGCATTTGATGGGGTCAACTGCCAGTTTCAGACTTAGGCAAAAATCCCAGCCTCTACCTTGCCAAGGGTGCATTTTGGGGGTGGAGGAGGAATTCTCCATGCCTTAGAAGATTTCCTCACCTCCATCTCAAGACAGGGCTCATTTTGGAGGGTCTACAAGAATTTTCACCACTTAGAACATTTTGTCAGCTCCTCCTCAAGACAAGGCGCATTTGAGGGGTGTAGGAGGAATTTACAATACTTAGACGTTTTTCCTTCAACCTCCCAACTTGGGCGCATTCTGGGGTAGCTGCTGCCAATTCTGAAAAATTAGAAATTTCTTCAAGTGTTCACAACTTGCTTGCCTTGCTTACTATTTTTAGTAAGTTTCCTAATTTTCACACTTATGCAACTCCATTCGTCTTGAAATTCGCCTGACGTGATCCTCATGGGTTAACTGATCTATTCACACTGGTGCTTCATGTTAACCTGCTATTTACAACCCAGTTCTGCAAGTGACTTACTATAAATAGTAAGTAGTCGGATTGTGCTCAAATTTTACCAATAGACAGCTTGAATGATGCTGATCGCAATGGGATACATCAATTTTTGGAGATTTTGGCTTTTTACCCCTCATTTTGAGTCCCAAAGCTGGAAACCCTAATATGTCTTGCATGTTGCTTGAATGACCTCCGTTTGACCCCGTTTTTGTTGCATGTTGCTCTATTCGTGATACTAAAGTTATGGGGGGCTGCTAGAGTGATCCTGCTAAAAATAGTAAGTGTCTAAAAAAGTGACCAACCACTTCCCAGATGAGTTTACATGTCACACTACTCGAGAGATCTCAAAAAACCTAGAAAAACTCAGTAGATTGGTCTGCATGCGAGCACCGGCTAAAAATAGTAAGTTCCTGAAAAATGATCAACTCTGCTTGCATGTCACATCATTGTGAAGCTCTCGAAAAACCCATAAAGAATATCCTAACATGCATCGAAAAATCCTGCATGCAAACCCTAAAAATAGCCTTCGAAGCTAGAATTGCTAAAAGTCATCATTTCAGCTTGCATGTTATATCCTCGCGAAGATCTCGTAAAACCCAGAAAGATTCTCCAGACATGCATTGAAAAATCATACATGCAAACCCTAAAATTGGCTTCCGAAGTCAGGATTGCTAAAAATAGCAAGTTGTCAGATTTAGCTCAAAATTTGCAAGCAGGCAGTTTAAAGTGTTCTAAACGTGATGTAGCAGTCAGAATTTCAACTATGCTGAGGAAATCTCCCAAATTGAGTACTTACTAAAAATAGTAAATTGTCAGAACTCAATGAAATTTCAATGGGGACTTGCTAGAAGCCTTTAGGTTGCAGTGCCAAGCTTAAACTTCAATTTGCTGACTCAATTGAACTTCAAAGTGGCTTGAAGAATGCAAACCCTAGTTCGACAGACTTAGCCAAAATTTCAATCTAAGCTCAAAGACGGGCACATCCCCAAATAGACAAACGGAGCCAAGAGAGACAGCAACAAAACCAAAGCCAAAAGACGGGAATGAAGCAAAAATTAGGGGGGTCCCCATTTTAAAAGGGGTGATGTGTGAAAAGGTCACAACAAGTCTAAGTTGAACTATAATGTCCCCATTTTCAAGTTCGCCAACGTAATATTAATGTATTTAATTATTTAATGTTGCCTGGCAAAAGTATAAATATAAAGGTGATATTAAATGATTAAATATTATGGGCTTATAAAGCGACATTAGGAAATATTAAAAGGTTTAATTAATAAAGTCACTTTATAATAATGTATTATGTGATTTTGGCGAGAAAACCCTAAAAAGGAAAAAAAAAGGTGTGATAAAAGGACATGAGAGCTCATTCTCTCATCATATTTTGGATTATTATCTTATTTTGGGGTGTGTTTTAGTGGAGCTCTTCAGAGTCCGAAACCCTAGGTGGGAATTCCTATGGGTTGCAATTTTGGTGGTGAAAGATTCCTCCCTAGCTGGCATTGGCGAGTTCATACAGGATTCGCACTTGCAAGATAAGCCAAATTTATGTCTCCTTCAGAGATAAATTTGAAGATTAATGATTATCTTCATTGCTCAGTTCAAGGGTTTGAGAATATAGTTATGCTATTGATATTTTCAAGGTTGGTGACCATTGTTATCTATCTTTTGTTGGGTGCCATATAGCTGATGATTATTAATGTAGGGTTTTAAGAAGTCGACCTGGCTTTAAGGAGACTTTTGGATCAAGTCATGGTTTGTATATTGCCAGAGTATATTTTCTCTTTGTTCAAGGGACATGTTGCTTCTATTAGTCTGTACGCTGAAGTTATTGCCATAATCCAAGCATAAACCACAGGTGAAGGGCGTGGCCATTTCTGTAGAGGATGGCATTATCTCAGACTGTGCATGCCTTCTAGCTGCCATTGAGGGTTTGAAACAAAGTGTTTGACCTTTATTTGCAAGGACCTCAATCTCAAGAAGAGGGACGCACCTGCTAGTTAAGGCGTAAGTCTCTAGTTTCAGTCACACATCTTTGTGAGGCTCGAATAGGTGGTGAGAAGTGTGCTGCGCATATAGGGTTAAACTTCATACGTGCTGTATTATATCTGAGGCTCATCTACAGCAGTTTGAACCCACCATCAGCATTGGTCAGCACGCTTTCTCCAGGTTTGGTTACAATGCTTTCATAAATGCGTGAGGAAACATATTCATTTAGTGTATAAGCTACTTAATGACTGAGTTGTAACCTGCTATAGTTTTCTGAGTTTCATGTGTGTGTAAATCAGTCATTTCCTTACAAAGAATCTGCCATTAAAGAGCTGTGTTATTCTCTGTCAATACCATATTCTGAAACCAATAACAATGCTGTCATAACAGGGCCTTGTATTGGCATAAATGTTTGTAATAAACTCTCTATTGTAGGGTTAATCTGAGTCTTGTTAGAGTTATCATTGCTGATGTAGAGTGGGATGTAATACTGATGTTAGAGTTATCATTTCCTTATCTGCTTGTTCATTATATTTGAATGTTGATGCTCTATTTGCTAAACAATGATCTAAGTTTGATAAACAGAGTGTCTATCAAACTGAAACAATCGCAAAAACCTTACACCACCGGAAAGGGAACTTTGCATGAGCTCAAGGTGTACGAGAGATAACCCACTCCGTAGAGTCAGCCTTTAACCCTCCATGTTTTGTTGATGAGACGATTTCACTTGCAGGGCAACACCCTTGGCCTTGAGAGTGAAATTTTGTTCTAAGAAGTGGAGCAACGGTTTTGGTACCCGACACCAACCATACTAGCACCAAAGAAAACAGAAGAATTCAAAATGTGTTGTAATGTCCCCTTTTGGGATAACCATAATTCTTGCCCTGATTTTCTGAAGATATCCTTTTATGATGGTTTAGTGTTCAGACTGTATTCTTTTTCTCCTTTTCCTGATCAATCATAGGATAAAAACATTCATAAATCTATTCATTTTTATATCAAATAATCACAATTATTTATAAGGCTCGATAATTGCAGCAAGCATCATTATTGCATAATCATATATATGGGTATATATTAATAATTATATTTACTTCCCTATTTATATTCTTGTTAATGATACTTATTTCAATATATGCATTCTCCTGCTGTAGTTTCCAGATTTCACTGAATGCAAGTGTGTTTCTCCGTCTTTCTCTCATGCTCATAGCCTACTAATGTATCGGCTGTTTGTAGCCAGAAATATTCCTTTCTTCCAATCTGCTGTTCTTTCTCCTATATCTTCCTTACAAATCTTCATACATTCTTGCCGCTGAATCCACATACATCTGCCTTACAAATCTATATACACTCTTATTTATGGCACCTATATATATCTGTATTTATCTTTTCCATATATCTGCCCTGTCTTAATTTCTCAATCCCATCTGTATATCCCCCTATTGCTTTCCTCCTCCCTCTTTTTATATTCCCATATCAAGTGAAGAGACATAGCTTTTGGAATAGATATCTCCCTTGAAAGAGACATGTCTTTTAAAACTAATCGCTTGATTTCAAGGTTTGTTTATATTAATCTTAAATTGCTGCCTTTATCAATTGCTGTCCATACATTAAACTTTAAATGGAATCGCTGCCTTCTATATGATATTTCTGCTTTCAATACTTAACCATAGTCAAAACTCTAAATAAATTTCCATCGCTGCCTTTTGTGCATGAAGCCTTTATTTAAACGATGCCCATAATCAGATATATTAATATCTGTTTTGATAATGATATTTAACAGTTATAATAGCAACAATGATATTTTAGATTGTCTTTAATTATATTTATTTTAATTATTATTATTATTTTTGATATTAAGTTATTTAATACTAGAATATAATAACAATAATTTGCCAATATATTATTATTATATTTGTTATTTCATATTTATTTATTTTTATATTGATATGGTACATATTTATTTTATATTTAATATTAATATTGCTATTTATTTTATTTATTAATTTATTTGTATTTTAACACTTGGTCTTTATGGTATTGCTATTTCGGGGACATGACATGTGTACCAATTCCAAAGCTATGAATAAGATCACAATAAAGTATAGATTTCCACTACTTTGGATGGATGATTTGATTGATTGAGTGGAGAAAAGTATTGGCTTGGAGTTTTTGGACTTAATTGTGTAAGTTTTCTTCCATCAATGTTTCAGATCACACTCCATGATCCATCAGGATGTAGATGGTAAGAAGAGAATTGTGATGAAGAATAGTAGACCTATATAGATGAAGGGAAAAGAGGTTGATGCAAGAACCAAGAAACTAGAACTGTGAAGACGACCTTGCTAAGATCGATCTTCTGTAATTGAGTGTTCTTTCTCTCTTATGCATTTTCCTATAGTTGTGGATCTTAGGTTCTTTCCTCTTGCATGAGTTATTTCTTTTATGTTTAGTTCTTACATATACAATTGTAGTAGTCTTATTTGCAATTTTGAGTACAAGTTGCCTTCTAGATCCTTTTTCTATATTTATTTATATATTTTTATTCACAAATAAGCATTTGCTTTCTCATTCTTCTATATATTTATTTTCTTTGTCTTTTATAATTTCCTTAATTTTGCTGACCTCTTTCTCTCTTTTGCGGTTGCATGTGATTATACTCATTCCAATTCCTCTATGTCAACTTGATTCTATGGTTGTTATTATTTTTCTTGTGGTTAACAGTTAGTTTCTGATTTTTATCCCTGCATTCATATATTATATCTTGTACACACACATATACATATAGATAGATAGATATATATATATATATATAGACTTATTTATATTGTTTCATTTAGTTATTTCTCCTCATCTCAAGGTGTTTGGCTTATTAATTTTTAGATTATTCTATCTATTACTCCTTTCACTTGTATTTTACCTTCTCTCATCCTTTTTTGGTATGTCTTCCCTTCCCCCCTTTGTAGAATCTGTTGCGGCTCAATCCTGCAATGGCAGTTTTTGTGTGAGTCCATTCCATTTTGTGTGTCTAACCCTATTTTTGAGCCAATACTTATAATCAATCTAAGAAATTTTGTGGGCCCTAAGTTTTTAAAATTTCCTAAACGTGGTATTTTTCCATTCCCCACATGCCTATAATATATTGCAGTTGCCGAAATTCCCAAAGGTGTATAAGTGATTTGGTTGTTGGTTAAAATGTTAAAGTATGTGCAAATTGTCAAGGTTGTCGAAGTTTCTTTACTGAGCATACCTTTCTACTCACCCCCACTTCCCTTCATTACTTGTCAAAAATTTCAACCTTCCTCTCCCATCATGCCACCTCACTTTCACTACACTTTTTCCTTTTATTTGTCAATCTTTAGACTTTCCCCTCCCCAAGTACCCTCTCAGCCCCTTAGCTTTCTTTTTCTTACATCCATAACCCAAACTAAAACCAATATTAGTTTGCCTTATTCATTGAAAGGAGGTAAATCATCTGATGCAGTAATGTGTTTTCCAAGGGCCCATTTGAGACAAAACACGCGAAAAACATTGTGAATTCTACACATGAAAAAAAAATTATTGCTATGTAAACTTCTCAAAAAATCAATATTAGACATTACTTCTCTTTCATTGTTGCATTTTTTCTCTATTTTATTTAAGAGTTTTAGGGAATTCAAGGTGTTACATCCCAAATTGTGACGTTACAATTTACCATCACTAGATAGAGTAAATGTGAATTCTAGAGGTGAATTAATGATGCTTGTACCTTGTTTTCAATATGAATGATGTTTCATTTGATGTTATTCTTGGTGAAATACTGCATAAAGGAGAATAGAAGGTTATTGATTTAAGAATAATCTAACTTTTGAAATGTTTCATGTATTCTGCTTTGTTATGAGCATATGACTGCCGATGTCATGTCATGGTGTGCAGGTATGAAGACTGATCCTCCGGACAGAGGAGAGATATCACTCGGGGAGGAACTTGGTCGGGTAAGCAGTAACGAGTACCAAATGAGCATACACACACGTCAGTATAGGTTCAGAGAAACCAAGTCAGTTATGTTGGTCTAGATAAGTCATCCTTAGGCTTGGAGTTATGTTTACTTCTTTATGCTTTGAAAAGTGATGATTATTTATTTGTCTGACTTACTGTGCTTTGACCCTTGTGTGGTAAACGTGAATGGATATACGTTAAAAGGTCAAGTGAGTATGTGTATACGTGTACGCGTATCCATATGAATATACATGTCAAATACATACATATGACTCGGCAGATGGATATGCCCATATGTACGTAATGACATGATATACATACATTTATGTGTATACTGCGTACAAAGAAATACATACTAATAATAATATTATATTATTATTCCCTGTTGACTTTACGTAAATATATATATATATATATATATATATATCGGGTTGCTGACTGGCTCACGATATATTTATATATTTGTTAAATATATATTTAAGTAATATTAACGATTATATATAAAATTATTATAGTTATATTAAATATAAATATTTAAAATACTCGGGTATTTAAATATTTATGTATTAATATATTTAAAGACTATAATAGTATTTTATAATAAAATAAATAAGGGAACTATATTTTGTCTAAGGGATTTACATATATATTTATGTATAAATATATAAGGTGATTATTTAAATACATAAGGAATGTATAAATAATAATATATTTGTATATTTTATTAATTAAATGTATTATTAAAATTAATATTTATTTATATATAAATACGTTTATATATAAATAAATATAATGTTTAAAATAATACATTAATAAATAAAATAATAAATAGAATTTATTAAAACAATTTCAATTTCAAAAGAATGAAATTCGCATTTTTATGGAAGGATTAAATTCGCATTGTGAAAATTTAAATCTTAGAAGGTAGCCGTATGAAATAATTAATCATTTCGAAATACTTTTGAAAAGAGGCGAACTTCATAAAAGGAAATTTTTGAATAGTCAACTTAGGAAAAAATAAAGAAAAGGAAAAAAAAAATGAAACTTACCCGTGAAAATGGCGGAGCTTCCTGCACAGCTGGGAATGAAGAAGACAATTCAAAGCTTTAAACCAGAAAATAGCAACAAACTACTGAGCTGTGTCGATTTGGAACTTGACCTAAAACGCAGCAAAAATATCATGGAAAATTCTGATGCCTGGCAAAAAACGTGACTGTAGATTTCGTTTTTGTTTCAAGTTGAAATGTTCTTCGAATTGCTGGCTGTATAAGGAGTCGAATCATCATGAAAGAACATGACTAAAGGTTTAGATGAATGGCAAGTATCACTTTGACTGAGTAAACATTGAAATCTGTCAATGTACATGCCCAGAAATGGGGAAATCGTTTTAACTGCGGCCTATAAATACTTCACAAACTTCCATTCGAAATCATTCTTGTGCTTTCTCATTTGTGACGTTTTGAGAGAGCTTATATCTGCGCAATTCATCTTTAGAGTCATCCTGTTGAGTTTAGAAGCTTCTGCTGTAAGTAATTTATGTTGCATTGCATCATTTTAATCAAAGTGTGAGAATGAGAAATTTATACCAGCTGCATTTACCAGTTTGTGCATAGAATACCTTGTAAAGAGGAAGAGAAATAGTAATTTTCAGAATAGAAGTTTGTTTAGGGAGAGTGCTGTGAGAAGAAGAAGCTTATATTAAAAGAGGGATAGTTGCATTCCGCCATCCTCATTTGAGAGTCACTGCCAGTCTGCATTTTGCCATCCTCATTTGAGAGCCACTGCCAAAACAGTGCTGGAAGAAGCTCTTAATCACAGCTGTAGCAATTAATTAATTTCTAAGGAAGAGTTTGAGACTGGTGCTGGAAGTCTTTCGTTGGAGGTCTGAGGAGCTGCAAACACAATCAAGTTCACCCTCTAAAAGGAAAGGCATATACCAGGCATGATGTTTATTCTTTCATAGTCTAGAGCGTATTTTCTTAATATACATCTAAAAGAGTAAATACTGAATGTGCATAGTTAAGGAATTGCATTGAGTTCACTACTTCAGTTAAGATAAATAAGAAATGATTCTATATTGCGTCATGTAAGTAAATTACCTTAAGGAATAGTTATGCATGTTTTTCTGGAGTAAAAACCTATTGGCATTAGTGAATGTTTTGCATTAAGATAAGAAATATGTATGAACTCCATATGAGGAGTATATACGGTTTCAACGACTGAAGGATTGTGAAAAAGGGATTATATGAGTAAAGAACTTAAGGGATTAGTTTACTTATCTTACATTTAAGAGAAATAACGGAAAAAGATAAAAGGGAGGGATTTATTTGCATTTTGAATGACTTCTGCATATTGTGTAAGATCTCTGTATATGGAGAATACGTAGGAGTACTTATTATCTATTAGGAACGAAATGAAGGCAGAATCAAGTAAAGTCTTTTAGCTTAAGTTATTAGAATAACAGAGGCAAGCTAAGTACTCCTAGGATAAGGATTTCCTAATTAAGAGGGTTGATACAAGACACTTGTAGACTATCTCATTTCTAGTAGGTTCGTATGATTGTAGGATATCTGGGGTGACGGATTACCCAATGAAGGATAAAACCTACGCGTAGAGTAAGGAAGCCTCAAGTCAAATCGGCCCTGAGTAGTGTATATGATAGATGACCTTCATTCGAAGTACTGAATGAGAATACTTTGGCCAAAGTAGTGAAAGGTACGACATCCACTTAGGTGTGAGATAGTTGAGACTACACTGTCAGTTCATTGTGATCCGGGTACTAGATCGAGATTGTGAAATAGCAAGGTTCTAGTTGTGTAGGACACAGCACTATGCTCAGTTGGTAATCGTTAAAGGATACCCTACCAATCTCTTCTTCGAAGGGAGGGCCGTTCATTGCAAAATGATCGTGCGGGGGACCGCATTATAAGTCCGTGGTTGGCGGAAAAGCGCCCGAGTGATGTTTCTCCTCCACAGCAAGCGGCCGATGTACCAAGATTTGGAAGGAAGGACTCCTGGACATTCTTACTTCTATTTGTGCAAAAGCTTACGAGCTATGTATGTAATGGTATTACTTTTGAACTCTGATTTGTATTTGCAAAAGAAATGGAATTCGTGTGGAAACATGTTGTAACTTGTACGTATTTATCAATAAAGAAAGGAAAATTTTTATTGTATCGTCTTTGTTACTTGATACCTTTACATGTTTTAAGTGAGAATTGGAAAGTTTTTAATTTATGCAGAATTGGGTCGTTACACAAAGGAATCCCTAAGCTCACATTTCTTGTTCTTTGTATTGATTTATGTTAGTTTCCATCTAACAAGCACTATAAAACTACTTTTGCTTTTGTGCAAATGTATCGCAAGGAAAAAATCTTTCAAGGTTAATATGTGGAGCTCTTAAGCTAGTTGTTGATTATTAACTAGAGGTGCATTTCTAGGATAGGAGGGCATTTGAGGGTTTAAGCTCTACAAGATAGGGCCAACTATAATAAACTCATCTAAAAATTAAGGTTTAGTTTGTCATTAGGGTTTCATCCAGATTTGACTTTGTGTTGCAAGGGTGGCACTAGTCTAATGGTTGAAATTCACTCGAACACTGGATGAAAAGGAAAATAATTTTAAACTGTGTAGAGGGGTGGCTACTTCAGAACTCAGGTCACAGAGTCTAAGCAACAAGCTGCCCTAATCTACCTCAAGTTTGCTAAGCGAATTGGGAAGCAATTTGGGTGTTGTTGCCCTTCTACTAAACCGAATGCTTCGCAAGAGAAGAGCTGATTTTGAGGGTTCAATCTGCTACCTAGACAGCTCACTATCTGAGGAAGACAACGCAGATTACGAACTCCAGCGCAGCGCACTAGCGACTCATATGTGTGCTAGCGTCCATATGGACAAAGGGTCTTAAAAACAAACTAAAAACACCACGAAACTTACTAACAATCTAACTAATGGATGTTTTACACTACAACAGAATGCAAAAAAGATACAACACTAAAATATAACAAGGAGAATACTATATCTAAACTATGCTTGGATTGACAAAGACAGTGAGAAAGCAATACCAAACTTCTTACAAATTGATTCTTCGAACAACTTCACTTGAGAACACCTACACACATGGAGGAGGAAAAATGTTGGGGTTTTGTACAAAGGACTACCTCAATCAATCCCCCACTTTGGTGTTTCCACCTCCACAGACAGCCAGATAGCCACAAAATATAGAAAAACCTAAGGCCAATATGGTCGGTTGCCGAAGTCAGGCCTTAGGTCGGTCTCGAAGGGCACCCCACCAACCAGTGCCGACCATATGTGCCTTAGAGCCCCTAGTTTCTTTGGCCCTCCCACCCATATTTAGTTAGGTCCCTCGGTAGTCCAGTAACGAGTGAACAATTACCCTTTGTTTCTCAGGGGATGGATCAAGATCAACTAATTTTTTCACACCGCCCCTACCTCGTTTCTTGGGGAGGGAACACTAGTCTCTTTATTCTAAAACCGGGTGGTTTTAGAGATAGAAAGGAGAGCACCAACAACAAGCATTCTAAGCAAATACACAAAGTAATGCAAAGAGTAATAGTAAAGGACAATACTAAATCCACAGCTACAAGTGCTCAAGGCAAGTAGTGGAAGGAGAGAGCTTGCAAGTCCTCCAACATCAACATTGTCGCAACAAACGGAGTGTAGGAGCCAAGAAGCAGTAGCTTGCATCCACAAAAGAGTGATGTAGTAGCTTGAGAGTGTGAGAATGGAGCTAAGAGTCAATAAGCATGAAGAGAGTGAAGTGAAATCAAGGAGTCAAAGAATGAGATGATAGATCATTTAAATAACAAAAGGGAGGCGAAAGCTTCGATTTTCGGTGGTCAAGGAAGCAGGAAACATTACACCTCACGTCCAATAGACAAGCATAACACCTTTGTGATTTCCAAGGGCAAGAATCCTGTCAGGATGGTAGCGCGCCGCACGAACGTTCACACGGCACATGCGCATCCCTGACAAGGATTCCTCAACCGACACCAAAAGGAGCTACCAAATGGATGGAGAAAGGTGGCAGATGTGGAATTGCATCATCGGATTTTCGTTTTCTAAGATAGGGGTGATGTAAATGGGGAATTTGCTTAGGGGTGCAAATTCGCTCCATTACATTTTTCCCCCACTTTAGCAAGCATGCATGTTGGTGCAAATGCAAGGTAAAGTAGAAAGAGGTTGAAGAGAATATACCTGAACCATCGAGGAAGCAGATCTTCGATCTAGCACACTCAGGTGTGCAGGAGGTAGCTCTCTAGGTTCTTGGTCCCACAAGGCAACTTGTTAGCGTGGTTTTTATGTACACCATGATGGGAATTAAAATAGTCAGAAGGCTACTCCATTCTCTCTTGATCAAAGTATTACATTATTGCTAAGATGCCGAGATAGATCCACCACGTTCAACTCAAGGTTCAGAATACTTAGAATACCCTCGGTTGGTTGATGTGGCATTATTCTTGTGTGTTCGCCACG
>VDFB02058481.1:0-40938 GCA_007258455.2 Sequoia sempervirens
GATGATATAGAGGTACCTTCCTAATCGGGTTGCCTGATAGTTTGGTGAGGTCCAGGATGTCATTCCCCATGAGTACAGGTTTTTGTTTGCACGAATGACCAGGGAGACCAATTGGGGTCCACAAATTCCACCTCAAGTTTCTATTGATGACTTTTGACAACTCATTCTATAGCTGTGGGTATACACTGGTGGGTCCTATGATGTCAGTAATATAGTTGCCTATGATACATGGTTCACACAACATGCCCTAATTAGACTTATAGATCCAACCGATGGATGGGTGCCAGGTAGGGGGAGGGGACAAAGACCTAGTATAGGTCAGGGTAGAGGACATCAATAGCCTCCCCACAATAGACAATAGTCGAGAAATTTTCAGGACATATACCATTAGTACATCCATTGGGACCACTATCACCACCATGCCAGTAGCAATAGCACGAATAGGGTCCTGATCTGTGGGATGCCTAGATTCAAGCCCTCATTGTATAGAGGGATCAATTATTACAATAGATACAATAGTTGATAGAGGAGTGAGATGCATCCCACATGGAGGTTCAACGGGTCACTGGAGAGCATGACTAGGAGTGGTAGTAGAGATAGAAGGTGGATCTGTAGTTGGCTCAAGAGACAAGGTGCCAGGTGCAATTAGAGGCCACTACACAGTTTTAGGCCCAAGCGTGATAGGGTAGTGTACCTACACCACTATACAAAGAGGCCATAGTTGAGGCCTCTTATTATAGGACATTGTACCATCAAGATGTCCCAAGAGAGAGGAGATAGCTTGATTACTCTTAGAGGAGTAGAGTTGCACCGAGTAGCTCAGTAGGACCCTCAGTCAAGAAGCCTTTAAGGAGTGACCACCGATAGCGATTGGATGGTCATCAAGACCAGTCTCATCATGATGACAGATAGAGCCGAGGCTATGCTCACATTTTTTAGACACTTTTTGATGTACAACGCTGATATGTTACATGTATATACATTCATCGGTTGATTTTGATAGCCTCTTGTATATCCATTTTTTGATGAAATTTACACATTGATTATGATTTTGTATCATGACAACCATATTTGATGAGATATATATATGAGATGGCCTGATTTGATTATGATATGGTGTTTTATATTTTTATGTGATGTTCCTTTATTTCATGTTTTATGATTATGTATGGATACATATGCTACAAATAGATACAGATGTTCATGTTATGGATGTGTTTATTTATTTATGCATATTTCGTGATGTGATGTATGATCTATGATGTGATGCTATGCAATATGCAATGTATGATTTATGTTATGGATGCAATGCAATGGATGATTTACTTTTATTTTTTAGTATTTATCTATAAGACATGTTATGAGATGGATGCATTTCCTTTTGCGTATTTTCTATGTGATGATGACATACTTATGATATGCTGATGGTTGTGATATGATTATGCAAGATGTATGTATGTTGATGGTTTGTGGATGCAGGATGGATGCATTATTATTTTTTTGATTATCATGATACCATGTTAGTGTGGAAAGAAGATAGAAGAATAATATGAATAGATTTAACCATTTCTTTTGAGATTGATTCAGAAAACCAACAAGTCTATAATTCTTTGAGACTTTATTAGATATGGTGACGAGATTGATAATTTTCTTGTTTTAGGGATCTGGATACTTCATCATTTCATTCATTTTTTTGATATAACACATAGACATGATGTATCAAGGTATCAATAATAAGGATGGCATTGCATCTAATACGATGGACTTTGACTCTACAAATGAATAGGATAAACCTTGCTGACACCTTGACATACAAAAAACCTCGTTGAAATGTAGTTTAGAAGTTTAGAACATTTCAGACCAAAGTATATGCAATAGTAAACAATCTATTCAAAATGACCTCCCTACTTTCAACAAAGCAAGTATTCTCCAAGGTTATTTTACAAGAATATCTTACAAGTATAGCAAACAAAAGATAATGATTGATGCCCCATTCCTTTCTCTATAAATTGTTTTGATAGACATCATCGAGATTCCTTGGAATGGGTCAAAAAGATAAACCATAAGAAAATATCAAAACAAAAGTCAATGTTATTTATATCTCTTTCCAAAGTAACATAGCTATGGTGATTTCTAATGATGATGTATGTTGTAAGAAGGATGCATCCTAGGACATGTTTATCAAATATTTTGACTAAGACTAATTATTTGATAGGATTTTGATAAAAAATTACCAACTTGTTTACCCATGATCTAGACTTTAGATTTGTTTACTCTTAGGTTCACACTTCACGACTTGCCACACTTATTTCCACTTTTTCCAAAGGTTGATGATGACAATCGATTTATTATGAATAAAATTTTATTGCGGGTGAAAGCGAAATGGGATGGCTGGTTTTGGAATTTTTGGAATATTTCAATTTTTTTGATGTTTTGAAAATGTTTTGAGGTTGTTTTTGGTCTTTCTAGGTATATTTGAATGTTTATATTTTTAGGTTATGTGAAGCTTTTTAGGATTTTTTAATGTTTTCCAATGTTTTTGGTTTTCAAGTTTTCAAATTTTTTTGTGTTCTTTGAGTTTTCAAATGCTTTTGTGTTTTCTGAGTTTTGACCAAGACCTAAGAGGGACTGACCTAGGGCCTCGAGGGCTTATCAAAGATTAGCCTTGCCTATATTATACATGTAGAGACCACATAGTTCAACTAATTCTAATTATTAACCATTTATTGATGAGATATGAATATTGATGGATTGCTAGTTTATTATGATGGAATCCTAACCTAAAGTGTCTCGGGGGATCATCAGTGATGGCCTTTCCTACATTCAAGCTCAAAGAATATGTAGTTCAACAACCATGTTTTTTTATTTTTGTACTTTTTGACCTATTCAGGGATTTTTGACGTGTTTTGGATGTTTTGGAATTTTCAAGATGTTTTGAATGTTTTTGGATTTTTCACACGATGTTGACAAGTGTATGGATATGTGACAATTTCAGTTATCTATTTTGGGATTTTGTTGAAAACCAAGCTAGGATTGATTGATTTGATTGATAGATTATTTATAGTGATAACATAGTTGAGGATGCACAACAATGCAAGGATAGTGTTGAATAACACAAGGACTGGGAAATGATATATCCTAAGATGATGATGGATTGATTGGATAAGATATAGATCAAGATTTTGAAGCTAGGCTTGGAACAAAAATCTATTGGAATGATTTGATGTGACATTAAAGTGCAAGGTAGATGCAATTGATATTGATTGTTTGGATTGATGTTTGATAAAAGATAAATCTTGATAAGGAACATCTTCTCATCAAAATGTGTCATTGCTAGTGATTTATATTTTTTCTTACAAATGATTTGACCAATTTGATTTTGTGTTTTGTAAATATTTAGATCACCACATAAGTTATAGGATATAGCTCAAGATTTATTCCTGAAGCAAGATGTAAATATCTGCCCCCAGTGTCTAGCAATGTATGGAATGATATGGGTGGATGCATGGATAAATGAATGGATTGAAGGATTGGTATGTTAAGGATTCAAAGGATTATCTTGTGATAGGATAACATTTGATATAGTTGTGGACACCAAAAAAGTAACCATTCTACTTTTTCTGTCTCATTTGGGTCTTCCTTGTGATTTTTGGCTTAATATTGCCTTGATTTAATGTTGTAATGTGGATAACACATCCACATTAGGTCTTGGGCCCTTGTGAATTAATAATAATTTTATGATGCCTTGCAAAAGTGTTGTGAAGTGTTGTAACACACTTTCACACTTTTCTAGGATCTTATTAATATATTTCACTTAAATAACATCTTTTTATCATTTACCAAGAATTATTTCAAACTGTTGTAAAGTTTTGTAACAAAATTTCATGCTTTTCTAGGCTTGTCATTAATAATTGTACCTTTCTTATGCTTTAATTGGCCACATTTTACACTTGCAGGCCTTAAGTGTATTTTTGAAAATAGTCCCACTAAACATCATTTAAAATATTTAATTTTTGACACCCACTTAAAATTTCTTAAGTGGGACTCATTCACCACTAGGGATGAATGAGTCCCCTTTGGCACAAAAATCTAAATTATTTCAAATTTCTAGAAGGTTATTATTTTCTAAGACCTAAGGTCAGCCTGTCATGTGGTATTTTTGAGAATTATTGCATAATTGTGTATAAATATAAGGGTTTCCCTCTCATTTCACCTCCATTCAATCACCTAATCATTCATTCATCATTCATTATCCATCTCAAGTAAATCAAGCTAGGGTTTTAGCATTTTAAGTCATCAAGATATTTTTCTAAGGCATTCAAGGGTAGATTCTTCATCCATTGTTGCAACAATTCAAGATCTATCATCATGGAAATTTTCTAATTACATTGTTTCATATTTCATGCTTCATTATCTTATTCCATCATTTCGATTAGATTCCTAAAAGGGGTTTGACCAAGGAAAACCCCTATTCCCTAACATTCAACATTTTTGTCTTTCTTTGTGTGGTTGTAGATTTGGGAACTTTGAAGGCTTGGAGGTGATTGAATAATAGATTCAAAACTTGTTAGATTCATCTCCCTATTGGTAAGGTCAAAATATTCACAAAAATTCACTTGCAGCCCCAAAAATTGGGGTTTTGGATTCAGAAACCTGAAGGGACAGAAAGAGTAGACCGAGAGCTACAGATTCCACTTTTGAGTTTCCAAAAAAGTCAAAGTGGACTTATTCACCATTAGTGGTGAATGAGTCCCACTATACATATTTTTTAGAGATTTTTGTGGATTTGGATACCCATTTGGCTAAAACAAACTTTGGTGTAGTTTTCCAAAATCAGGATTGATTCGCCTAGAATGGTAAATGAGTCCCACCAAGCCTAGAAATCAGCATTTTCAAAATTTTAGAGCTATTTCCAGTTTGTTCAAGGTTTCCAGGTGCACACCATTCACATATGTATCTTCTTTTTTCTTCTTTATTTATATTTCTAGGGATTTTCTTAGGTCATTTAGCATTTGTTTGCATATCACATTGTGTTTTCAAACATTTTATGTTTTCCAACTGTACACTTGGTGGTGAACCCCTTTCTCATCTCCCTCATTTCTAATAATATCTTATAGTCAAATATCCAACATCCTTCATTGGGTTGAAATCTCTAAGGTATTCTTGAATGTGGATATTGTGAAATTGGATCTCCCTCCTTCTATCCCCATTTAGTGTGGACAAGGAAGCGAAGCATCCATTTCTAGTGTCTTCATTTTGATGAACCTGACTTTTGAATACCTTATTTTCTGACTTGGATTCCATCATCGTCCTATATTTAGCTTGCATTAACATTGCATTTCATTTTGCATTAGTTAATTTGCATTCTAGGGTTTCAATTTTTTGCATTAATGAAAGTGCATATACTTTGCATTTTTGCATCTCAAATCAATAAAAATCACATAAAATATACATTTCCGTTTAGTCTTCACTCAATACAACATAAAAAAACATCAAAACCCATTGAAATTTTCTAAATTTTTTGAAAAAAATCCCTACTGGGACTCATTCGCCATTCTAGGCGAATCAGTCCCAGACTAGATTTTAAATTGTCTGTTACAGCACTAAAAACCTCATTTTGTACTTCCTAAGTCTCCTGGTAACATATACTATAAGTATGGAAAGTTTTGGGAACATTTTTTTTATGCATGTAGATCAAAAACATCAATTTAGGGTAGTCATTTTTGAAATCATTTCAATAGCAAGCATCATTAGATCTAAAAATACTCACAGTTTTGAAATTTTGCATAACATGGATAAAAGTACTTTTCACTTTTGCATACACAATGTTTCTATTCATAAAAATTTGCATAAGTTTGATAAAAGTTCTTTTCATTCTTGGATACACATTGTTTGTATTCTTAAAGATTTGCATACATTGGATAAAAGTGTTTTGCATCTTTGGATATTCATTGTTTATATTGTTGAAACATTGCATGAAATGGTTACAAGTACTTTTCATTTTTGTTCAAACAATGTTAGTGTCTTACATATCTAGACATGCTAAGAAAAATTTCATATCCCCTCCCTATGAGAGTTTTTTAGTGAAAGAGAATACAACCTTGGACATTCCTAACAATCATATTAGTTCTTCTCCTAATATCTCTCCTATTGGCAAAGAAGATATTTTGGTATTTGAAGAACCAATCAATGAGATTTTTGAGAATCTAAGTTGTTTCTCTCCTCTTACCTCTCTTAGTGGACAAGAAATTAATGAACGAGACAACACAACCATAGGTAATCATGACAATAACATTTTTCCTTCTCCTAGTATCTCTCCTAGTTGCGAAGAACATACTTTGATAATCAATGAAGGTCATGATAATCTTAGTTGTCCCTCTTCTCCTAGGGAAACCCTTATTGAGCAAGACAATTCACCCATTGATCATTCCCCAACTCGCAATGACATCCTTTTAGAAGAACCAATATTTGAATGTCAAGAACATTTGTTTTGTAGTTCTCCTCAAAACTCTCCTCCTAGGGAGAATATCATGGTGCAAGAAAATCTGAACATTGACACACGTAATGAAGCTTCCTTAGGAAAAGTGACATTAGAATCTCCTTCACTAAGAGATCATGCAAATAAATACAATATTCTTGAGGTTATGATGACACAAGTGGAATCTCCTTTAATTAGTGAGCTTCCTAAGTCACCTCCCACTAGTGAATCACACAAAAAACTAAGAGATATCTTGAAATCCATGATGAAATCTAATCATAACAATGTTTTGCAGCAGCTAATTTGTAACTTAGTGACTCAAACATATAGGGGACCACACATAACTCCCACTCCATTACCTTTTCCTCAACATAGAGTGACCAGTGTTGAAGACCTTAAAAATACTCTTGCTAATATATCAGTGTGGCAACTTATTCAACTATCACCTACATACAAGTTCCTATTTCAAGAAATATTGCAAATAAAACAGGAGGAGATCCAAGCTTCTATGAAATTGAATAATGAAAAATCCTCCTTTCATCCCACACAAATTGCACAACCAGAAATCACATTCCCTAAACATGAATTACCCTCACTTGAGATTCAAGACAAGAATGACCCCTTGATGATAAAGGTGATCATTAATGAAACTTTAGTTAGGCACACTCTCATAGGAAATGGAGAAAAAATGAATGTTTGTAGCATGGACCTCCTAAAATATTTTGCATGGACAAAAAGCACATTCAACTTAATGATGTTCATATTTGAGGCTTTGAAAATGTAATAGGAAACCACTAGGGATGATCACATTACCTATTGATGTCGGACCTATAGTGTTGCCTACCTTTATCCATATCATGTAAGGACCCATTCCATATAGTCTTCTCCTAGGGAGACCATGGATTCACTCTATGAAAGGAGTCCCATCTACCCTTTACCATGTAATGAAATTTGAATACAACAACAAGATATGCACGGTTGACACTGATAAATGAAGCTATGAATCAAATAATCACAACATTTTCAACTCCCCTAATACTTCAATTCCAAGATCAAAACTTGAACTTATACAAGTTGATGCCAACCCTTCACCTACAACAAAACTCTTTAGTGATAATTTGGGTTTGTTAGATTTTACGCCTCATTTCAATAAAGTTTCCAAAAAATTCTCACCCTCATGGTCCAAATATTCTTATACAAACGATTCATTCCTAGGCACAAGTTCTAGTAACGATTGGGGTTTTACACCTACATTTAGGGGAGAGTGTGAAATATCACAATCTAAACCAAAGCAACCTTGTGTTTCATTTGCTCAACTTAGTTCTACAAAATTACCCCATGGTGGTGATAGGGGCTATATAACTCCCATCCCTCATGAAAGAATGACACATAACTTTAAAAAGGATTTGTGTTCTCATGAAGAAGCCAATCCTTCTCAGAAGCATAAACCTCCTTCATCTGACTTGGAATATTGTTATGGTATTGGATACAATCTCCCTCCTTCACACGAATACAATGAACACACAAAGAGAATGATATATCATACTAGATTTCAAGAAAGATCTAAGGTTATGTCCCTTATCTCCATTTTCATCTAAGAATTTAAACAACAAAATTCAACATCTCTAGTTGTGTGGTGCTTTTCCTTGTGTACAAGCACCTAATTCCTCTAATTGATACATACTTTCATCCTATTCAGCTCACCTTTTTCCTACACTAAATGGGGGCAAGGGGTTAGTTAGCCTTGTCCTTGTATGTCACTTGTTGTTACCTCTTTCGACTAGTTGATCACCTTTCATGTACATATAAGAGCAAGCTTGGGATGTGGATGACATGCCTTAAGTTGGCTCGCATGTAAAATACTACCTTTTTCATGACATAGTTTATTGGAAACATATGACTTGGCATAGGGCTTTCTGAATAAGTTCTCATGTCTTCTTCTACTTAAAAGAAATTTCTCACATTAATGGTGTTAGAAACCACTTTAAAGTGGGGGCATACATCGGCACTCATGTTTCACTGCGCGATTTTTCTTTTTTCTTGCAATGTATCCTCTCCTTGGTGGTGTCATTGAGCTTGATTTCCTTCAAGAGCATGATATTTCTTTGACTTTTCCTCTCTTGGAGACATTAGGCCTTGATGTTCCTAAGTAGAGACCTTACATGAATAGAAAAATCCGCTAATTATACCATACACTATTTTGGTATGAGGTGACATATGGCCACCTTGCATAATATAGCTTGCATTCTTGTGGAGCCATCTTGTTTGTTCATTAGTTCCAAGCATATGAATTTTTCTTATCTCGTGAAGCTCAAAAAGACCACTTTTCTTTTTGTGGTACCTTATTAAAGTTATCAGGAGATATAACTTTGGTATGGTTGAGCGGGAAGCCCATTCTGAGGCATGAGTCCTCACATGTTAATTTAGCCAACCATGAGTGTATGTTTCTCACCTTTTAGTACTTCTCACCTAGTGGACATCTAGGAGTTTGGTCACCTCAAAGTGAGTATGCATTTTGGAAAAACATCCTAGATCTGATCCACATCATATTGGATAAACGATCGAAGCTTAATCCACCTTTTTATTTTTCTTCATTTGTACTTCTCTTCCTTCTAGTTATTACCATTGCATGATTGTGTATCTTTTTTTGTTGCAAATCATTCACCTTGTGTGTTTCCTCTTATTCTTATGTCAGTTTGACTTAGGATATTAGATCCTAGGGGCTTGGTTACCTCCTTCATCTTTGTTATCCTAGACCATCCGCATTGGTACGATTGGACCCCTCTTGAATGTCTACTTTAGTGTGATTTCAAAGCAAGTTCATAATTTCACTAAAGTGAGGGCTAAATGTGGACACCAAAAAAGTAACCCTTCTACTTTTTTTGTCTTGTTTGGGTCTTCCTTTTGATTTTTGGCTTAATATTACCTTGATTTAGTGTTGTAATGTGGATAACACATCCACATTAGGTCTTGGGCCCTTGTGAATTAATAAGAATTTTATGATTCCTTGCAAAAGTGTTGTGAAGTGTTGTAACACACTTTCACACTTTTCTAGGATCTTATTAATATATTTCACTTAAATAACCTCTTTTTATCATTTACCAAGCCTTATTTCAAACTTTTGTAAAGTGTTCTAACAAACTTTCACGCTTTTCTAGGCTTTTCAATATTAATTGGACCTTTCTTATGCTTTAATTGGCCCCATTTTATACTTACAATCCTTACTTAAGTGTATTTTTGAAAATAATCTCGATAAACATCATTTAAAATACTTAATTTCTGACACCCACTTAAAACTCCTTAAGTGGGACTCATTCACCACTAGGGGCAAATGAGTCCCCTTTGGCACAAAAATCAAAATTATTTCAAATTTATGGTGGGTTATTATTTTCTAAGACCTAAGGTTGGCCTATGATGTGGTATTTTCGGGAATTATCGCATAATTGTGTTAAATATAGGGTTTTCCCTATCATTTCACCCCCATTCAATCACCTAATCATTCATTCATCACTCATTATCTATCTCAAGTCAAGCAAGCTAGGGTTTTTGCATTTTATGTCATCAAAATAGTTTTCCAAGGAATTCAAGGGAAGATTCTTCATCCATTGTTGCAGCAATTCAAGATCTATCATCATGGAAAGTTTCTAATTGCATTGTTTCATATTTCATGCTTCATTATCTTATTCCATCATTTTTTTTTAATTACCTAAAAGGGGTTTGACCAAGGAAAACCCCTATTCCCTAACATTCAACATTTCTCTCTCTTTCTTTGTGTGGTTGCATATTTAGGAACTTTGAAGGCTTATAGGTGATTGAATAATAGGTTTCAAACTTGTTAGAGTTATCTCCCTATTGGTAAGGTCAAAATATTCACAAAAAGTCACTTACAGCCCCAAAAATTAGGGTTTGGGATCTGAACACTTGGAGGAACATAAAGAGCAAACCGAGAGCTACATATTCCACAACTGAGTTTCCAGAAAAGTCAAAGTGGACTCATTCACCATTAGTGGTGAATGAGTCCCACTATACATATTTTTTAGATATTTTTGTGGATTTGGATACCCATTTGGCCAAAACAGGCTCCAATACAGTTTTCCAAAATCGGGACTAATTCGCCCAAAATGGTGAATGAGTCCCACCAAGCCTAAAAATCAACCATTTCAAAATTTCAAAGCTATTTCTAGTCTCTTCAAGGTCTCCAGGTGCACACCATTCACATATTTACCTTTTTTTTCTACTTTATTTACATTTCTAGCGCTTTTCTTAGGCCATTTAGCATTTGTTTGCATATCACATTGTGTTTTCAAATATTTTATGTTTTCCAAGTTTACACTTGGTGGTGAACCCCTTTCTCATCTCCCTCATTTCCAAGAATATATTATAGTCATATCTCCAACATCCTTCATTTTTTTGAGATCTCTAAGGTATTCTTGAATGTGGATATTGGGAAATTGGATCTCCCTCCTAACCCCATTTAGTGTGGACAAGGAAGTGAAGCATCCATTTCCAATGTCTTGAATAGTATGCCTCTTTGGAAAATACCTCATGGCTCAAATAATGTTGGTTAGGATAGGATTAATGATAGTGACCCATGTCAAGATGTTTACCATAAGCAAGTGTGAAGTACATGATGAACCTTTTCCAAGATCAAGATAAGTTAGAGTGGATGAAAATAGATTGGATAATCAATCATGGATTTATTATGGATAAGATGGATGGAATTCGGTATTTATTATGAATGGGATGAGATGCTTCCACCTAACATGGTGCACATAGATGCTCGATTCTACTCATGTTTCCTTATTTCTAGGTTTTCATCATGATACTTGTTCAAAGCACCACCAAAGTGGTTTTCACTAGAGGACGTTTTTTGCTTGATTATTTTCTTGATTTTTTTTATTTTTTGAAAGTTTATCCCATGAACCACCTAGTGGTGCTGATATAGATGATTTTGGTGCTGATATAGGTGTTGTTCCTATCATTATGTGCTAATGATACCCTTCTTGGAGGATTTTTTTGCTAATATGCAGCGGCTTGAATGTAACCCCCATATTTTTTAATCTTCATTATCAATATCAGAGTTAACCTTACCTAGATTCACACATCACGATAGAGTGCCCTTAGAGTCCTTATGATAAAGAGTTACTGCCAATACACAGTCAATACGAGAGTTGGATACCATGGATGTCAAAGTGGATGGTGGAATGCATTGAGGGATATGAGATGTAGATGGATTGGTCAATAGTTTAGAATATTTGATTCTCCAAACTTGGGATGACGATCAATGATGGGTGGATATGGAGATTCAATTGGGAACAACTTCTTGATATACCTTGTAGGTCGCTCTTGAAGCTTTCTTTTGTATCAATGGACAGTTTTGATGGATGAACTTCCCTTTTTTATTTTTTTCCATAGTTTCTTTGACTAATGGAGTGTGATAGGGATGATTTTCTTTATTTTTATTTGGTATCCATTTGAATTTTTCTTGTCCATTTTTTTTTATTCTTTTGATTCAATAATTTTCTCTTTTCTTTGATATAGACCTTTTTCTTTTGGTTGTTTCTAATTAGTGGGTGGAAATATGTGTGGACGATGATTCATGGTATGAATGGTTGGAGTGTTGGTATCCATTTCATCATAAGGACTCTTCATGCTCCCCATGTTGGTGTTTGCACTAGATAAAGTTTACACTAGTATTATGGGAGTATTATTGGCATGCTTTGATTCTACTATTGACAAACCATTTCCTTGCTATTCAAGATGATTTAGCTTTGATGATTTTCGATAATGCTTGACATCCTCATACTCACTTTCTTCAATCTGTATGGAGGATGTGTTTGATTTTGATGCTTCTTCAAAATTTATTGATTCTTTACAATCCATATAGGAGTCTTCCTCATTATCCATGTTTGCTTGCTCTTCAAAGGATGTTTTTGATTCACCATCCATGTAGAGGTCTTCTTCATGATAAATTTTTGATATGTATATGGATTTTTCTATTCCTTGATCATGTGTAAACATATTAAGACTAGGAGACTCTTGTTCCTTGGTAATGATATCAAGAGTACGAGACTCTTGTTTTGGATGAATATCATCTATATGTCCATTAGGAGTAAGCATATCATGGGTAGATGGAGGATTATGTGATATATCGATACGATCATTATTTGCAACATCTTGTATGGATTAGAGAATACCCATTAGATCATGGTAATATCTTGGAGATATGCATCCTTGATCTTGACTCTATGTGGTGTTATCTTCAATATCTTTTGGTTCATGTTCTTTACATGGATAAATTTCAAAGGATGGATTATTTTCAAAGGGTTTTCTTCATTATGCATGGCTATTGGCCCGATATTTTCTTGATCTTCGAGTGAATTTGGATCAAGTGTTGAATTAAGTATTTCTTCAATATCGGTAACCATGAGGTCAAATGATGTCAATATGTCTTGGAAAGGACCATTGCTAGACTTTGGTGAAAGATTTCAATCATGCTTTGGAATAAATTCTTGATGTATGCCTTCTAACTCATTGGGTGATGTAGATACATTGTCAACATGATCATTGGTAGATGAATCTTGAATTTTATCCTCAAAAATTGTGGTAAAAACCTTGTCAATGTCTTCAACCATGAGATCGAATGATGTTAAGATTTCTTGAAATTGATCATTGTTAAATATTGGTGAGGGATTTTTATTATGATTTAGAAAGAAAAAAAAATTGTATTTTTTTTATCTCCTTATGTGAGGTAGAGACATTATCAATATGATCATATAAGATTGAATCTTGATCATTGTTGTCAATAGTTATTGTTCCTTGATCAATGAGGTCTTTGATGAGGTTCTTGAGATTGATACAATCTGACATGTCACAACCTTTTGTGCTATGGTATTCATAATAATAATTATCATCATATCATGAGAACTTGAAGGTAGGTTCACCCCCATTTAATGACTCTAGAAGATTGAAAATTTTAGCTTGAACTAACATTTTTAACACTGATTCAATTGGCTCTCCTAAAGGAGTGTATTCACGTTTGGTAGTGTTTTTGGATTTCAATATTTTTTTTATTAAGGTTCTTGTTGATGTTGTGTTTGATATGCAACATTTTGATGTACATCCATTTTTTGATGATCATGAAGATGTTGATGCAAATCAATGTTTTGATGATGTTCAAGGTGTTGTTGATATAAATCAATGTTTTTGATGAGGAATGTATTTATTTTGTGATGGCATGATTTTTTGACCTTGATATTGATATTTAACATGTTCAAGTCTGATATGTTTATGTTTTGAATGCATTGTTCTTGTGAACCAATGTTGTGATGAGAAATAATCATGCTTGGATTTTTTATTGGATGGTGTTTTGGAACCATAGGTTCATGCTCGTGTTTTGAACACCTAGACTTGTTGGATTTTGAACATTGTCTAATGGGTTGATGTATCGATTTGTGAAACTTGTTTGATCTACCGTGTGACAAGATGATCCAAAGTTTTGATTATGAATACCCCTATTTGTCATGTCATTGGAGTTTGTAGGATATGATGAACTTATGTATGGATTGTATGATAGAGTTGTAAAAATTCTAGTATCAAACTCTTGTATTCCAAGGTTTTGTTGGTTTAGGCCACTCATAATAGATAAAATTTGGTTTTTTTCCGTGTTTCTTGCATTTTGATCTTGTTGAAATGTTGAACCTCTAAGGTGTTTAGACCAATGATGTGAATGGATTATGAAAGGATGGGTGATGTGGATGATAAAGAAATCTCAATTTTGGAAAACACTAGACTTTAGGTTTGATGTTGGTGTTTTTGAGGAATATACTAATGAAATTGGTAAATCCTAAGAGTAGACTTGTGACTTTAGGATAAAATTTGTTCAAAAGGATTTTTGCTAATATAACTAAATGTAGGAAAAAGGATTCATTTCCAATAATATAGCTAAACTAGGTGATGGTTGATGAAACATTAAGTCTAGGAGGTTGTTGTGTCCAAAGTTTTAAAATTATTTGTGAGGTGAAATTTCAAATGTTTTGAGATAGATGGGATGGTTGATCCTAATGCTTTGAATTTAAGAGGTACTTTGTTTAAAAGATCAAGGTAGTGAAAAACATGCTTTACCCTTGGAGTGATAAACCTAAGAAATCAATGTTTGGATGGTAGAAATTTGATATAATGTTTTGGTATACATTTCCATGTTTTCTCTTTATTTCTTTGGAAGTCAAGATGTTTGAAAATGAGACCAATATGTACCTACTTTGTAGATCCAATTGAGTTAAGATTTTATTAATGAAATTTATTCTATCACATCAAATGTCTTGATTAAGTTTAGACTAAGAAGGTCTATGAAAAGGAAAAATGTTTCCCATGAAAGCTTGACATTGTGGAAATCAAAGAGCTAATCCATAGGTCCCTAGGTTAACTTTTATATATGTGAGTAGGGATATGGTCAAATATATTGGAAAACCACTAATATATTGTTTTGAAAAAAATAAGATATAGTTAGAGGTATGTAGCAATATATTATCCTTGAAGTGCACTCACAAATAATGAAAGGGTTTGAAATTTGAAGAACATGTTGATGTTTGTTTGAGTTCATTTTAACAAGCAATGTATATATTGACTCAATGGGTATGGGAGATATTTCATAAGTCTTCTTCCACAAGACTTACTAGTTTGGCTCAACAAAATCAGTCACTTTACAAACTAGAGGAATATAGGTACATCACTTCTTAGTAGTCTTACCTCACCCCTAAAGGAATCATGCAATCTAAATTTTTAGAGGGTTCAAATGGGCCATTTCGAGGAAATTTATCATCTTGATATGCCTAGCTTTGTACAAGAGAATTAACTCTTAAGTTTTATGCCTCAACTATAAATTGAACGCGGTAAGTAACTTCTTGAAATGATGCTATTTTGATGAACTACTTCAAAGGACGTTTCATAAAACTTGGTTGGCCTCTAGACAAGGTTTTTTAGTGACACCATGAACACTATGATACATAGTTCATACTTAAGCCACTAAAGTTTTTAGCCATTCCTACTTGACCCATTACATTCAGACGAGGATGAGGCATGGTATGTTATTCTTGTCTAGATATAATCTAATTTCTTTCAATTTCACAAAATTTATATATCTCGATGATAAACATGCTTTTAGGGTCGCTTATATGAGTTCTCCATTGTGGGATGTATCTCATCAATGGGCCCTTATCTAAAAAATATAAGAAAATTTTATTTATCTTAACCCAAGATCACATGAAGCATGAGGGGAGAGGATATGTAGCAAGTTCTTCGGGTGACACAAAAAAATTGTAAACTTAGAGTGTTTCTCTTCACCCAGGATCATACGAAGTGCAAGGGGAGTCGATACACACTAGAAGTTCACACAAGCATGACAAGCACGAAATACACTCATTCTTTTTAAATCCTCAAAGGAAATGATGACTTCATTTTAATAGCACCAAATTGAAGTATGATTTTTTGTTGTTCAATTTTAACCAACATTGCAATGGTGAGGATGTATGGGTTCAATTTTAACCAACTTTGAAAATCATAACATTGTAAATTTTAAACCCAACTGAAATCTATTTGTTATAAGCATGAAATAAAGCAACATATGATGGGTTATATCATCCCATAAGTGTTTAAAAAAAATTACAATAAAAATCAAGTGATACTTTGCTCCTTTACTTCAAGGTTTTTCTCCTCTCCAAATCTACAAAATTAGTTAGCCTTATAGAAAAAAAACTAGAAGTCGGTAAATGATTAGAGAGGATTAAATTGAAAAATCAAAGCAGACATGAAAATATTAACTCTCTATTTTACCTTGCAATAGCATCGTTATGCCACAAAAGTGTTGCTCTGTCAGATAGCAATGGCACTATCATATTTCTCCATTCCACTGACCTAACTAGTTTCCATCAGTGGAATGGAGATTAAGAACCTAATAGACTCTCAAAACCCTTTGTTTGAAGAACACAGGTCGAGGCTCAAATGATTTGCCTCTAATTCTTTATTCTTAAAAGAATAACCTCACAACTCTTTAAAATGAAAGTTAACTCCTTAAATAATATCACACAATAATTTATCCTTTGATATGCTTAAACTATCTATACAAAGATAGAAACAATGTAAATAATGTTGCAAATTCAGGAAACAGGGATTTTTATTTCAAAATTTGGTTACAAGAATACCAAGTTCCTCTCTTCCACGCTTTACAATGATTTTTATAGCTTTTTACATCCATGAAGGCAATTTCCTTTTCATCTTCTAAGTATCTAACTACCTCTTCCACCAAGTTGTCTCTTCATATTCTTGATTTTATTGTTTGTTTTCGGATTTAGTAACTTTTGACAATATTGCAACATTTGCAAGTTTGTATTTTTTCCACTTTGACCACCTTGGACCTATTACATGGCTTGAATACATTCAATTTATTCTTTACATGGCTTTGACACATTATTTTAGACTTGAACACACAAATTTTACAAATTAGTGTTTTGAAGGCATTTAATGATCAAGGTGCTTCTGCACGTGAAATTAGTTCAATTGCTTATTAGGGAAAGGTTATTCTATTCTTATGTGAAAGTGAAAGAATACTTGATGTACTTAGTATAAGGATCTATATTGCTTGAAGTGTTTGTACATATTCCATATTAAGGAATGAGTGGTTATAGTGGGATTAAATACATATTATGAATATAGCTTATATAGATAATGTTTAACCTAGTTGAGTCTTAGAGTTACTATGATTTACTTAGTAGATGTGTTTTAGATAACATAGAGGTTATAGGTTATTCCTGGGGTTAAGGTTACTCCATGGAATAAGGGGATAGCCTATGCATAGGTTATGAATGGTCAATACAAATCAGCTAGGAAGGTGGGTGAGCGTGTGACGTCCACTCCATAATTTCAGGTGATGAATACTTTGGCCAAAGTAGTGTAAGTTGCCACTGTTTACACTATTAGTTCACTGTGATCCAAATTTATGTACTAGATAGGGAATGCCATATGAGTAGGTTGTATCCATTGTATGATAGATCTAAATTTACAGGACACACCACAAATCTCAGGGAAGGTCAATGTTATTATGAGGTTACAAAACCAATCTCTTCATCAAAGGGTAGGGCCATCCATCAGTTTGGTAGATGTGCGAGGGACCACAACTAGTCTGTGGTTGGTGGAAAAGCGCTTGAGTGATGCTTCTCCTCATCAGTTAGTGACCAAGATTTGATGGAGGGTACTTGGACTTGTAGTAACGGAAAAAGTTACATTTTTCTTGCTTGATCCGATAATTGACCTTAAAGTTGAACTAATGATGTCTTGGAGTGGTGTTGTAATGGGTTGTACAGATTGACATTGTTCTAGTTCCTTTTTTCAACTAAATCATGCCTTAATTGGTCCTTTGCAAGGGTGTTGTAAAGTGTTGTAACACATTTTCACACTTTTCTAGGACTTATTTGTAATTAATCCTAATGGGCCCCTTTCTAAATAAAAATATGCATAATGTTATTACCTTTTTAAAGTGTTGTAAATTTTTTAAAAGCATTTCAACACTTATCTAGGTGGTCTTAATTCATTGGAATTATTAACCCTCTTTTGATTCAAATTTAGGCCTTAATTTTGACACCTCCCGAGGATCTTTCCCGACAGTCATAAATTAAATATCAAATTATTTCATTGGGAAAAGTTTGGTCCTGGTAAGATGAGCCGGGACCCATTCACCCTTAATGGCGAATGGGTCCTCCCTTAACAAGACCCCCCTTTCTTAGTTGATCTAAAATGGGTTTTTGGCCTTCTTTTAGCTCCCCAAAGCTCGTTCTTGGAAACTTAGCCAAGACCCTTCACCTTTGGTGGTGAATGGGTCACTATATGAGAGACCCTAACTTTGCTTGAATTTCATTCTGGTAGGAATTTAATTATGTTTCTTTCCAGATTTGGCGTCGGCCTTAGTTCTTTGAATTTTGGGATTAATCTCCTAATTTAGTATAAATAAGGGGTTAATTCACATTATTTCTCCTAACAAGAGCTAGCAAGTTTATCAAGCATTCACATGATCAAGCATTAGAGTATCCATAAGGCATTTTCAAGGCATTTCAAGGAAAATTTCCAGCCTTTATTGCAGCAATTCAGGTCTTATCATCATGTCAAGGGACATTCATGTGTGTTGAGCTAAGAAGTCAATGTTGCACTGAGGATACATTTACAAGCATCATCCTACATCCAAGATCTTCATTCTTCATGGAAACTCCATGATTTTATGTAGATTTGATTCACAAGACAAAATAAAAGGTGACATCATTTACATTATTACACTTTCATGCTCCATTTCATTCATTTCATCATTTGGTTTAATTGCCTACAAGGGGTTTGACTGAGGAAAACTCCCATTCACTAACAAATCAACAATTTCTTCTACCCTTGAGTGTGTGTTTGTAGATTTACAAGTTGATGATCAAGTTGAGCAAGATTTTGAGCAAAATTGTCAATGTTACAAAGTTTCTAGAGTTGTAATTCAAAGTGCAAGATCCACAGAAAGAGCTCCATAGAATTAACTACAAACTTCTAGAACTTGATAACCGAGTTCAAGTCGCGGACATCAAGGTGGGATCAGCAAATTAGTTTTAAAGAACCATTAAAGGACCATTCTGCTTGAAGAGACAAGATAAGGTCCTCCATGGCTCAAAAACAACAACTTTTAGGCTAAATACAACTTTTTGATGCTTTAAAAGCATTCCTCATAGTTGCCTTTCTAACAATTATGGGTTGAATTCCTAGTTATTTATTAAGCATTATATTTTACATTTTTAAAGGTATTTGGTGTGCCTTGAAAAATAAGTGATCCATCTCTTTTGTCCACACATTAGGGTGGATCCTATTTTCACCTTATACATTATTAGGTGAACCCAACTCATTCAACATTGCAATTTTCTGAATTTTGGAATCTCTCATTGCATATTAAGTTAAAATATTTCATTCATTAAATTTAGATTTGCATTGAATTAGGGTTTCTTCTTTAGCATTAAAATTTTGCATATCATATAGGGTTTATATTTGCATTGTTTTGCATTTCTTAAATATGAAAAATTGCAAAAACAAAGTAGTCATTTTGCATCTCATTTAGACCTCATTCAATTTCATTTGAAAATTAAAAAAAAATTGTATTTCAAACTAGGTCTTGTATTTCATCTTTCTATTGCATTTTTGCATTGAATTTCTGGAAAATTTGAAGCTGCATTTCACTGTCTACAACCTGGAACTGAAAGATAAATCTAAGAACTTACAAATCATTAAAAAAAAGTTTTAAAAATACCTGACCAAGACCCATTCACCTTTACTGGTGAATAAGTCCCTGATCAGGCCCGGTCTGTACCTTTTGGCATCTAAAAAGACATCAAAATTGACTCTAAATTCCAAAGAAAGATCCCAGAAAGACCTAACTAGGACCCATTCTCCCTTACTGGCAAATGAGTCCTAGTTAGTTATAGATCTACAATTTCAAGATAGTAAAATACCAATTTTTAGCTTATGTTTGGTTCATTCATTTTGTTGTTTCAGTTTCTAGATTTGTTGTTTCATCAATTCCATTGCATTTAGCTTAAATTGCTTCATTTTAGTGCATTGTTAAAAGTTCAAAATTGCATCAAAATATTTCATTTTCAACTTATTGCATTGCTTAATTAGTAAATTGTATTTCTTAGAATCTAAAAATTGCATATCATTCTAGGTTATTGCATTGTCATTCTAGGGTTTGCACACTAGGTTTGTAAAACTTGCATGAGATTTACAACTTGATGTCCTATTCGCAATACTATTATAAGACATAGTTCAAGGCTCATGTCATCCAGAAATCTATCACTTTTCATGGATCTTGGGTGCTCTAACTCTCTTTCTGATAGTGTTGAGAATCAACCCTTCATGGCTCATAGTTTGCATACTTCATTAGCCATGGCTTCACCTCTTATAATCAATGTGCATGATGTTATCAACAAAATAGACAAAAAACTAGAAAACTTACAAGCCCATATCCTTAGTGAATGCTTTGACATTAGCTTGGTTCCCATAATACAAAACCTAAGGAAAGTGCTTAAAACTCGAAACGAGACACAAATCATCTAGAGCCTTAGTTACTTCCTTCAAGAGTACCTGAACAAATAAGACAATAGAAACATACATGCCACACCCAATCCTCCTACTTAAACTAAGAACAATATTAACATGGATCATGAGCATATACAATTACCTCCCACAGAGAACATGGTAGCATTTATCGAAGCTAGACCTCATAAGGGCTTAACTAAACATCCTCTTGACATTGCTTTCTCACAAAACAACATACCTAAGTGTGCACCTGATGGTTCTCTTTACATAGCTAGCCAAATCAACAATAAGCCCACTAAGGGGATATTGATTGATCATGTCTGTGGAGAGAACATGTGATCACAAAAGAATTCTTATATGTGCATGAGCTATATCAAGATACATATGATAATCCAAAAGAATGGATCAAGACACATAATGGATTTTCTTGCCCTACGATAGGCTCGATAGATCTCCCTTTGAATGTGGGACCGAAAAAATTAATAGTCTCATTCTCCATCATTCCATAATCAGACGAATTGCATGTGAAGCTAGGCTATCCATGGCTTCGCTCCATGAATTCCATCCCTTTGATTGTGCATAAATTTGTCTAAAGTTTCCATTTGACAATGACATTTTCACTATGCATCATAGCAGATTCCATCATGCCTCGGCAAAAGGGAATTTTTCACTAGATTACTTTTGGCCCAAGCCTATGGAACCTATCAAGCCTCATGAAGATTTATTTTTCAAATCATATCAAAAATTCAAGGAAAATAAAATAGTGGAACTATCCCTTTGAAACATGCCTCAACCTATGAAAAAACCAACTATCCTTTACGAGAAAATGATTGAACCAAAAACACTTCTCGACATACAAGAACAACCTCCTACAATTTCATACAAGAGACCACGAGATAACATAAAAAATCTCATTGCCCCTCCTAGAGTCAAACAAGTTTACAAAGTCAAAGATAAAGTAGTTGAGCAACCTATTATTGTTCCTTATAATCCTCCCAAGGAAGAGAATGAACCTATAATTGACAAAGTTGCTCTTACACAAAAAAAAAATTGACAATAAATTGAAAAGAACTCGAAGTGCTAGAGAGCGTAGATGCAGACATCGTGCTATTGCTCATAGATTGAAAACTCAAGAAAACAAAAATAACATAGAAAATCAAAATCCAAACCTACCTGAAGCAATGCATGATGACTCTCAACCCTCACCTCAACATAAACAAGAAAATTGCATGGACATTGTTATTCAACCTCATACTGTGATTAACTTAGATGATGACAATGATAGTGCAAAGACTGATGAACAAGTGCATGATGAGTTGAATACATTGTTTTCTTCTTCCATGATCTTAAATGACAAATCTCCTAAAAAGAGTGTTGAATTTAGTGTGTGTCCTAGTTATGCACTTGATGTTGTCCCTTTGGCTAGTTGCCTGCCTTCTATTTATACCAACCGAGATTGGGAGGTGGATGACCTGCTTTAAGTTGACTCACTCTTTCCTTACTAGTCTTTTGCTTTTTCATTTTCTTTGTGATTGCGTGTGCATAATGTGATCCCCCGTCAAATTTTATTTGATGTTCCTCTCTCTTTTGTGCATTCTTCTATATGTACCTTCATTCTCCTCTATGTCGTAATAATTTTTCATTTGTCTTGTGTTTTCCTTTTGGGGATGATGCAAGGCATCAAGACATTCATGTCTCTTCCATGTTGATCCAAAAGCTTTGTCTTTATCTTTTCATTTGTCTTGTGTTTTCCTGTTGGGGATGATGCAAGGTTTCAAGACATTCATGTTTCTTCCATGTTGACCCGAAAGGTTTTTCTTTGTTTTCGCTCTCTTTGTGTCATTCTTCTAATTCTATGTGTATTTGGGGAATGATGGCAGTTCCATGCTCTATGACAACATTGTAGCACAAATATATTGACCCCAAATTCATAGATCACTTATGTGTTTGTGGAAGCAACCTTTTCTTCCTACTTCATGACGCAGCTTGCTTCAAAACCATATGACTTGGCATAGGATTTTTTGAGGAAGGCTCTCATGTCTTAGGATCAAAACCATTTGCTAATTTAAAGCAATTTCTCACAGCGATGGTGTAGCAACCACTTTAAAGTGGGGGCATACAACGATGACATATTTTGGTAAATTTCTTGGCATGATTTTCCTTTTTTCTTATGATGTGTCCTCTTCTTGGTGGTGTCATTGGGTCTAATTTCATCCAAGAGTGTACGATCTACTAACATGGCCTGATGTGAATAAGGCATCCCATGGGCAGTAATATGACATTTTAGCTTATCCCTTCTTGGAGACGTTAGGCACAATGCTCCCTAAGAGGAAGACTATTACATGAACAAAACAAAATCCCCTTTTAACAAAATTTTAACATGACATTCAAAATCATTTTCGTTGTGGTGCCTTATCGAAGTTGTTAGGAGGATAACTTCAATATGGTATGAGAGGCTAATTCGATTCTCTCATTTTCCACCTCATTGGGATAACTCACCTAGTGGATAGATAGAGGTTCCACTACCTCAAAGTGAGCATACATATTTTGGGACAACTCACCCTACAGACGACTTGAAGTTCTTTGGCCCTAGAGTGAGCAACGTGTGTTATGGACAAACAACCACTATCTCACATTATGTTGAATTGGTTGTGCTTGATCCTATATTTTTGTTTATTTTTCCCTTTGACAAGGTATGGTCACGTATCTATGTAATTGTTGTATACTTATGTGTCTTGGATTTCTGCTTTAGTGTGAGTTTGACATGTGGTCATCCTCTCACTAAAGTGGGGGCAAAATGTAGTAACGAAAAAAGTTTCCTTTTTCTTGCTTGATCTGATAATTGACTTTAAAGTTGAACTAATGATGTCTTGGAGTGGTGTTGTAATGTTTTTTCCACATTGACACTGTTCTAGGAACTTTATTTAACTAAATCATGCCTTAAATTGGTCATTTGCAAGGGTGTTGTAAAGTGTTGTAACACACTTTCATGATTTTCTAGGACTTATTTGCTTAATTAAGCCTAATGGGCTCCTTTATAAATAAAATATGCATAATGTGTACCTTGTTTAAGCATTGTAAAGTGTTTTAAAGCACTTTCACACTTATCTAGGTGATCTTTCCCTACAATCATAAATTAAATATCAAATTATTTCATTGGGAAAAGTTTGGTCCTGGTAAACTGAGCCAGGACCCATCCACCCTTAATGGTGAACGGGTCCTTCCTTAATAGGACCCCCCTTTCTCATTTAATCTGGAATGGGTTTTGGCCTTCTTTCAGCTCCCTGAATCTCAATCCTGGAAACTTAGCCAGGACCTATTCACCTTTGGTGGCAAATGGGTCCTCCCTTAATGAGACCCTAATTTTTGAATTTCATTCTAGTAGGAATTGAATTATGTTTCTTTCTAGATTTGGCGTCAGCCTTAGTTCTTTGAATTTTGGGGTTAATCTCCTAATTTAGTATAAATAAGGGGTTAATTCACATTTTTTCTCTTAACAAGAGCTAGCAAGTTTATCAAGCATTCAAGTGATCAAGCATTAGAGCATTCATAAGGCATTTTCAAGGCATTTCAAGGCATTTCAAGGCAAATTTCAAGCCTTTATTACAACAATTCAAGGTCTTATCATCATGTCAAGGGTTTAATGCATTCATGTGTGTTGAGCTAAGAAGTTAGTGTTACATTGAGGATTCATTTAAAAGCATCATCCTACATCCAAGATCTACATTCTTCATGCCCACTCCATGATTGTTTGCATATTTCATTCACAAGAAAAAATACAAGGTGGCATCATTCACATTATTGCACTTTCATACTTCATTTCATTCATTTCATCATTTGGTTTAATTACCTACAAGGGATTTGACTGAGGAAAACCCCCATTCACTAACAAATCAACAGTTTTTTCTTTCCCTTGAGTGTGTTATTGCAGATTTACAGGGTGGAGATCAAGTTGAGCAATATTTGGAGCAAAGTTGTAAAAATTTTCATTCAAAGTGCAAGATCATGAAAAAATCTCTACAGAATTAACTACAGGCTTCCAGAACTTGATATTTTGGGATTTCAAAAGTGCAGAAATCAAGGTACAAGATCATGAAATCAGTTTTTTGAAAACCAAAAAGGACCCATTCACCACTGAAGGCGAATGAGTCCATAGCTCAAAAATAGCAATTTTCTGGCTACGTACACAACTTTTTATGCTCTAAAAAAAATCCTCATAGTTGCTATAACAATTAGGTTGCATTTCTAGTTGTTATTAGCATCATATTTTACATAATTTGAGGTGTTTAGGGCCTTGAAAAATAAGTGATCCATCTCTTTTTCCCACACATTAGGTTGGATCCTATTTTCACCCTATACAGGACCATTCGAAGATCTAATATCAATAAAAGAGAAATGTTATCATGAATTATTTTCTATCAAATCTATAATTGGAATGTTGTAATACTTCGATATAATGGAGCGTTGTATGTGTGTTTTGTATCCATGTCTATGGAAAGATTGTAAAAGAGAAATGTTATCATAAATTATTTTCTATGAAATCTATAATTGGAATGTTCTAATACTTTGATATAATGCAATGGAGAAATTTTGGAAAGATGTTTATTTCAAATGTGCATGCTATCTTTTTATATGAAAAGAAAAAAAATTATTGCTCATAATGGTTAGATGCTTATAACTATTTACTTGATGTTAAGACATATGGTAGTTACTATGTAGAACAACAGGCATGTTATATCTCATATCCCTAACCCTAACCTTAATCCTAACCAAATCCTTAACCATAACCCAAAACCCTAACCCTAACCCCAACCCTAACCTAACCCTAACCCTAACCAAATCCTTAATTGTAATTGTAATTGTAACCCTAACACTAACCATAACCTTAACCCTAACATGGATTAAATCGTAATCCCAACCTTTATCTTAGAACCTTAAATTTTCTATAAAAAATAACCCTAATGCTAACCCTAACTCGACTATTAACCATAATCTTAACCCTCACCTTAAACCCTAAACCATTAACCATAATCGTAACCTTAGCCTTGTCCTAACCCTTAGCATAAAACATAATCCTAACCATAATTTTAACCAAATCCCTAATTGTAACCCTAAACCCTAAACCTAATCCCATATCTAATCCCAACCATAATCGTAACACTAAATCTAACCCTAAACCATAAACCCTAATCTAACCCTAATCCTAACACTATTTCTTCTAACCCTAGCTCAAACACTAAATCCTAACCCTAACTAAATCCCTAATCATAACCCTAAACTATAACCTAACCCAACTCTAATCTCAATCATAACCATAACTCTAAGCCTAAACCTAAACCATAAACCCTAATTGTAATCCAAAACTAACCCTGACCCTAACTAAATACCATAATCGTAACCCTAACCTAACCCTATTTCTCACACCCCTAACCCTTTTCTATTTTGAGTAAATAAATTAATTTTATTTCTATAAAAAAACATTAAAATAATCGATATACATTGTAAATTTTTTATTCAAATAATATAATATAATTCAATACTAAATATAGAATAATAATATAATAGTAATATTATATATAGTAATAATAATATAATATCTAATATTAATAATATAAAAAATATTAAAATATAATAATAAAATAATATTGTGGGAACCACCTTAAAACTGAAGTGTAAAAGTGGATAGTTGACATGGTACCAAATTAAACTCCAACAATGAACCAATATAAGTTAGATATATAAAATAGCACTTGCACCTAAAGGATGTTCAAGGATTGCGCCAATAGAAAACTATATGTATGTTAATATGTTAAGAGAGTATGTGTTTGTGCATGGGTGTGTATGGTGCCATATGTGCAAATTCTAGTTGTATGTGGTTGGATGAAACAATATTTATATGGCTTTTACGTGATGAGTGAAATTTTGGAGGCTTTCATCTGATATTTTAGAGGCTTTTACCATTAAATGACAACTGTTTTACCATTAAACAACAACTAAAACTTATTTTCTAATGATTCAATAGTAGTTTGCAGACATGAGACTTGTTTCATACTCAAATCTCACAGCCTATCGACTAATAATTAAAAATAAAAATATACAACTAATGGAAAGTTATTTCTTCTAGCAACGGCTACTTTTTCAAACTTAGTTTCTATTATTTGCGCGAAAAATATGCAATCCTCAGCACCATTTTCATCGATTGAAATTTAATCTTTATAAGCGAACTTGACCTCTTTGTCGAAAGAGTTCTCTTTACAGATTTTTCATCTCCAAATGAAATTCATTCCATCTGCTTTGAAATCCAGAACTTGGTGGAATTTAGTGTTGAATCAACATGTCTCTAAGGCCAAGTGGAAGTATGGACGCAAGAAAGAAGACAGGGTACAAGGTGTCTATGGACAAGGAGGAAGGACGCAGGAAGCGCGAGGAGAACATGGTTGAGATACGCAAGAACAAGAGAGAGGAGAGTTTGCTTAAAAAGCGCAGTGAAGGAATGCAAGGCCCTCTACAGAACAGCGTAAGCTATGCTCATACATAGCAGGCCTTTTTAATTTTACTGAATTCAGTTTTGCTATGCCTGTTAATTTGGGTCACTTGCCCTTTGCATATTTTAAACTGTTTCTTGGGTGTATCTGTTGTTGGAGGGGAAATTTAGAACTAGTTTATGATTCTTGATTCGACATTTTTGAAGTCGACTCTGGCATTTCAATGAATTACTATGAGACCCCAATTGATGGGTCTTTTCAGAGAATAAATATATACGAGTTAATTTCCTTCAGTTTGGTGTTAAAAGATTGATGGGTATTTGATGCTTTTGACGGGGTTTAATTTTTCAATCTGTTAAGAATGAATGTGGAGGGATGGACCGGCAAGAAAAGCCATAAAGAAAAAATGGAATTGAGGATATGAAGATTTTAAATTCTGTTTGATTAATTGGCATCACCTATGGATTAGAATTGTTGTAATCTGCTACCTTGGAGCTGCAATTTCTGGTGAATAATGGGCTATGGATTGTTTTAGGTCTTCATTGAGCATTTAATGGTTTTGCGGCACTGGGTTCTTTCTTGGATTTTATGTTTTCCAATCAGTGATTATGGAGTTAATTTTATAATGCTTCATCCATTCCATTACAATTCGGAGATTGTCTTTCTAATCTTTATTGTAAATCGTTCAGTTATTTCCGTATTGCATCCAATAAAGTTGATCTTTTAACAAGATTTTTTAACCCTTTCAAAGATATCTTCTATCTTTTTCACGATTGCTATGGAAATTCTATATGCTTCGTTAAGGTTTTCAGGTTATTAAAAATGATCCTAAAGATAAGAAAATGTTGTTGAAAAGATTTCCCTTGCCGCTTTTTTCTTTTTAATCTTCTTCATGACTTTGTGTAGCCACTGAATTGATGAAACTTTCATTGAAATATAATTGATTAATTCTGTACGTTATGTTTTTCTCCAATTCTATCAATATTTTTTCAACAGTTGGAAAGTTTATCATTATGGGCAACTGCAATTATGTCGCAAGATGCAGCAGCACAACTAGACGCTACTATCCAATTCCGAAAATTGTCATGTACTGGTAGGTTAATAAATTTCTGCACCATTTGTCAGATCTACATCTACATATGGAAGGGAACTATAATGGATTTCTTAAGATGCTTATTGTGCAGAGGAAGATCCACCGATTGATGAAATCATCAAAATGGGAGTTGTGCCTTATTTTGCTAATTTTCTGAGAAGGATGGATGCACCCAAACTTCAGGTAAGAATTGTGTACAATTTTACAACTCACTGGAAGTATGGCACTTTTAGTACTGTAAATTCTTTAGTTTACTAATTATGGAAAACTACAATAATAAAGTCATAAGAAGATGCTTATCATAAATTGAATTGTTGTTCAACGCTTCTTCTAAATTTTAACAGTCATTTCCAGTAAACCCCTTCTTTTGGGGTCCTTTAACTTTTGGGCTCTTGTTTAAATTTAAATTTTTATGCCACTTCCTATGTAGAGTTAGAGGGTGTCAGGCTTAATGTTCTGGTCCTTATTTCTAACACTAGATTGTATTATTTTCTATTACAGTATGAGGCAGCTCAGATTTTAACAAATATTACATCCGGGACATTAGAACAGACAAGTGCTGTAGTTGAGAGTGGTGCAGTTCCCCTGTTTATTGAGCTTCTCTGTGATCCCAACGATGAACTGCGTGAGCAAGTAATGTCTTTCTTGGTCAGAATTTTCTATTATGTTTTATAATCTCATCTTCTTTAAGTTTCTACTTGTCTTTGTGTATTGCTATGCACTACAGGCTGCCTGGGGTTTAGGCAATATTGCTGGAGATTCTCCCAAATTCAGAGACATTGTACTCGGTAATGGAGGTATGGAAAATTTGCTCACCCTGTTCAATGAGAAAGCCACAATTGCAATGCTGAAGAATGCAACATGGGCCCTGGCAAATTTTTGCTGTGGCAAGCCACGTCCTCCTTTTGAGCAGGTAAACTATACACATTATAGATGATGGTTTTTTGGTTTAATGAAATTTGTTTGTATGTCTCTCAATTTAGCAATGTATGACTCTGTATCATGTCTAGTGGGTATCAAACTCAAGCTGCAGAAAGCAATTTAGACACTGATTTGTACCAAGATTTAGTTACTTGAAGCAGATGATTCATTTCAGTTCTATGAACAAATGAGAACAGTGCAATTGCTGTAAAAATCCCTTTGTAGCAAGTTGACTTTATTTAAGTCACTTTGGAAAATGGAAGATATGTGATGTTGAATACAGAGGATCATAGATAAACTCATTTTTGTTTTTGAAGATTTTATTTTCCCTCTCTCACTCTTACAAGCATTTAAATGAATCTTAGATTGGCTTTATAAGGTACAGGTCTCAAGGTTCTCTGTATTTCTTTGTAGGTAAAGGCTGCACTTCCAATTCTGAAGCAGCTTCTTCCCATCGTTGATGAAGATACATTGGCAGATGCTTGCTGGGCTCTTTCATATATTTCTGATGGAGACATTAATGATATTGATGCTGTTATCGAAGCTGGTGTCTTGGGAAAGCTTCTCCAAATTTTAAGGTTAGTTCTCTAGTTAATAGGAAATTTCTTGAGAATTTCATAATAGTAGTAGTAACTCAAGTAAAGCCTGCTCCGAAAAATGGTATAGGACAAATGCAAATGGACTAATTTATTTCATTTACCCTATTTCCTCCTTAGTTATACATTTTTTTAAAACAATTCAAGTACTCCTTTCCTGATTATATCTTGAATGAGGTTCAATTGTTAAGCATATTGATTGCTACTTTCATTAAAGGAAAGTAGTATAACAAAAGAAATTAGTTTTGCCCAGAATGAGACTAACCTATTTTTAGTTAGCACAGTCAGGATTTTTCTCACTTAAATGTAATGTAATTATTTATTTTAGCAGTACCATTGAAGGAAATAGATCTCACATCTGAACATGCTTTTCAACTAGCAGACTGTTTTTCTTGTAGTAGTAAGTGCAAATGCATATGATCTCACATCTTAGAAGAATGTAATTTATTTTCTGGTAGGCATCCTTCAATAGCTCTCAAACCTTCCTTGAGGACTATAGGCAATATGGTCACTGGCAATGATAGACAAACTCAGGTATTCCATACTTTCTCATTTCTTGTTTAACCCTCCATGAATGTTTAGTTCTTCAATATATTGTCATTTTATTTACTTGTACGTTGGCATTTTGTGATTTAGTATGTTGTCGACAATGGAGCCCTTCCATGTCTCCTCCCACTTCTCACTTATAATAACCAAAAATCCATCATAAAGGAGGCTTGTTGGATAATCTCCAACATTACAGCAGGGAACAAGGATCAGATTCAGGTGAGTTTTTGTTTGTGGATTTATTTAGGATAGGTATTAATTTTAAATGAAAATGGCATTTTATTTGTGTTTCTCTGCAAAGTTCTATTGTTGACAAGTGTATACTCTCCTGTTTACATATTTGGATGACTGGAACTACACATGTTCTCTAAATTGGTCATGTTTTCCAGGCTGTTATTGATGCTCGTATGGTTCCTCCACTTCTATGGTTGATAGCAAATGCAGATTTTGACATAAAGAAAGAGGCAGCTTGGGCAATTACTAATGCCACTTCACATGGAACCCACAAGCAGATAGAGTAAGTGTTGAATTGTTCTCTGACTTGTTTGTCTCTTTCATGTAGTTCTGAGAAACAAACATTTTTTGCCGAGATCTGTTTATTATGAGATTAATGGAATGTCATAACGCAGGTACTTGGTAACTCAAGGTTGTATAAAATCCCTTTGTGATCTTCTTAGTTGTCCAGACTCAGAAATTGTAACAATATGCCTGGAGGGTCTGGAGGATATATTGAGAATTGGTGATGAATATGGAGGAAACAGTGATAAATATGTGATGTTGCTTGAGGATGTTGGTGGATTGGACAAAATTGAAGCACTTCAGGAACATGAAAATAGCAATATTTATGAGATATCTGTCAGGATCCTTGAGAAATACCTAGCTCCTGAAGATAAGGATGAAGATGCAACATATCCTGCTGTAGATACCAAAGAGTTTGATCCTTCAAATCAGCCTTCTACAAGTTTCAAGTTTGACTGAAGGCATTGGAGAGATTTGTCCGTTAACATGTACTTATCCCACTAGAACTCCTCTAGCATTTACTAGACCACCTTTTCTCTTTCCTGTTATATTGGATCTCTGTGAATATGTACACATATTGACTTCCTATTTTTTCTTGAAGTAGATATTGACTATGTGAGATATAGTCTATACAGAGATTTAAATTCAGTTATTATTATTCTTTCATTAACTACATAATTTTCTGAAATAGAAATCCGTGTACCAGGCATTACTATATGTGTATGTATATATAATCTTTTATGTTTTAATTATTTCTATAAATTTTGAATATTTTTGTAATTACTAATTGGATATGACATTATATACTGTGGTGTTGTATTCATTTGTATTGCATATGATTTAAATATATCTAAATAATTGATGATAATAATAAAATTAATGAATTAAAATAATTTAAAATAATGATAATTGAAAAATAATAATAAATAATAAAATATAAAATATAAATAATTACTAAAATAAAATTGATAATATTTGAAGTTTAAAAATAATATATAAGAGGATAATTAATGGTTTTCTCCTAGTATCTTATTTTTAAATAGTGGTTAAAAATAAAATATTTGTTTTAATTTTATTTTAGATAATATTTTAAAGAATATTTTTTTATTTATTTTGATGAAATATTAGAAAATTATATATTAGAAAAAAATAAATACCTAAAAATAAAATAATTATATTATATAATTAAATACTTTATTAATTATAAATCCAATCTAGCTTGCCTTCCGGAGCCAACCCTGGGATACGCTTCAGAAATAGACGCCAATCGCCACCCTAGCCCGAAATTTGGGCAATCCCGACGGGTCCTCTATAAATATCAATGGGAAATTTTGGCGGGTGCCCCTACGCCTGATCAAATAGTAGTCTTTAGGGAGGGGAACACCGACCCCAGGCACCACATTCTCCAGAACATCATCCAAGCCCACCAAAAACTTGCTCCAGATCAGTTTCCTGCACAGTTCCCTTGCTTCCTCCTTCGATTCCCCTGCGCTGAAAAGGGTGGCCAAAAACATGGCCATGATATCAGAATTAACGTAATGCCTTTGCCCCCCTGCATGAAAACTGAGCCTAAAACTATCTTAGGTGTATGCAAAATCAAGTCATACTTTGATTTGAAAATATTACCGAGCCTCTTCTCAGTGATTTCATCCAAGAAATCTAGTTGTCTTCCCTTGGCCTCCAAAATAATGGGCGTTTCCATCTCCAGACCGCTTCTGTAATTCAGAGGTTTAATGAGCTCCTACCTAAGCCAAAGTCGTCTTTTTAACAAGCTGGCTCATCCCATGAAACCATCATTATTACCGACGCTTCGCACACATTTGTAGGCAGGGACAACACTATCATCATATATTTTGTGTCGCCAATCTGCCAATTGATTTGGAACGTCCTTTCACAGCCTTGTACTTACCTTAGTCTGCCAACTTGACATAGTGGCTTCCTTTCAATTTTAAAATGGGGGGTTAATTCTTCCATCGTGGCCCTTTTAGCCAAGTCATCTACCACCGCATTACCCTCCATATACATCCGCGAGATCCTGAACTCCATTTCATTTAGAATATTCAATATTGGAAGAAGCCATTTCCTCAATTTCTAACTCGATGTCCATCCACTACAAATATCATTAATTGTTATTAGAGAGTCCCCTTCCAACTAAATCTATTTCAATCCCATTTATGAAGCAAGCTGGAGGCCAATGAGGACAGCCTCAGGTATTTTAATTTTTCCATCAAGATGGCCCTTTAGTGATTTCTGATCACACATCCCACCCCACACAACCCTGGGTTGCCTTTTGGAGGCCTCTCAAAATTTATCTTTTGCCAACCTTCTTCCTCCACGACACCCCAAGGGAGGGATTAGATGAAGGATCATCCCCTCGAACCTCATTAATGGGGTATATTATTATTAGTATTAGTATTATATTATTATTTTACTAATATAAGTATTATACTATTATAATTACTAAAATATTATTATATTTTCAATTTAATTATATTATTATTAATATTGGTACTATTTAATTATTAATATATTATTATTAGTATATAATATCACTATTATGTTATTATTAAAATTATCTTATAATTATTATAAAGTAAATATTATATTTTTTTAATTTATTATTAGAGTTGGGGTTAGGGTTAGGGTTAGGGGTAGGCATTAGATTAGATTTAGGTTTATGATTATGGTTAGTATATGTGATTACTAAAAGATAAATATTTGATTTGAATAATAAGAGTATTGAGGTTAGGGTTACAATTATGGTTTTTGACTAGGGTTAGGATTAGGTGAGGGTTACGATTATGGTTTAGGGTTTAGGGTTAGATGTAAGCTTAGTTTATAAGTTTGGGGATATAATTAGGGTTTATTTTTTGGATTTGGTTTAAGGGCTAGGGTTAGGAATGAGATTAGGGTTAGGGGTAGGGTTTGGTTTGGGGTTAGGTTGTGTGTTTGGTTTGCAGTTAGGTTTGAGATTATGGTTATGGTTAGGGTTAGGGTTTAGGGTAATCTGTAAATTTAAGTTTAATTCATAGTTGATTGTTTTCCCACAAGAAATAATTATAGTTGGCTTTTCTTCTCTCGTCCATTATAGCCAACTATGATTTAATCTTAATTTAGACCTTTTCTTGAAACCTAACATCCTAACCCTAACATAACCCTAACCCTAATCATAAGATTATCTCACACCCTGATCTTAACCCTAGCCCTAATGATAAACCTATCCCTAACCCTTACTTGAATAGTAAACCATAATTTTATTATTAATGTAACCTTAACCCTAACTTTAACCCTAACACTATTTCTCAAAACCCTAACCTTACAACCCTTTTTTTCACAACCCTAAACATAAGTATAAATCTAATTGTAAGCCTAATATCATCTCTAATCCCACCATAACCATAACACTAACTATAAGTCTAAACCTAATCTCAATCGCTAAACCCTAAACCCTAGTCTAGCCCTAATCCTAAGCCTATTTGTCATAACCCTAACCCAAAAACTAAACCCTAAACCATAATATTAACCATAACACTAACCCTAACCTTAACTCAAATTGAAGTGTAACCCTAACTCTAACCCTATTAACCAACTTATTCCCAAATGTGAAATTAAGTGCACTTTAATTTATTTAACAAATCAAGATTAATTTGTAGAAAAGTAAAGGAGAGGTATAAAAATAATTAAAGTATTGAATATTAAGACAATAGCAATCCTTATAACATTGATAAAACTGAAATAATAATTGCAAGGAACATTTAATTTATGAATGCCATGATAATCAAATAATAAATATATTAATGCTCTAGAGAGGTTATTGTCCAACACATAGAGGAAAATCCAGGCTCTTCACAACAAGGAGGCATCCTTGGAGGAACATGTTCTTATACAAAACACCAACCTACCTCAAAGGGACTTATGGTTAAAATACCTACCTCATAGGCCTTATGGTTCACACCTACCTCACAGGCCTTATGATAAAGCCCTGGCCAGGACAATCCCAAGTGTACAATGTACCCTGAGTTGGACACACATTGTGTGCCCCTTCTCCAATTGCTCTAATGCCGGCTAAAGATCATGTCCTCACTTCCTTAGTGCTCTCTAAAATTTTGTATATCTTCCTTGATTATTTCCTCCTTTCTTTCCTTTGTGTCTCTTCCTATTATTTTATGAGTTTAAATAACAACCCAAGGGTGGTTACAAAAGTCACACCCATTCACAACAATAATGTTTTAATTAAATAAATATTTATATCTTTTATTGCAAAATATATTTTTCCTCATAGGAAAAAGTCTTGTAACAATTTTCCCCCTATAAATTAGATGTTGTCCTCAAAAGCACGAGGAATCTCTGCATCATTCAAATAAACAAATTTAATTAAATAAATGTGGATATTATGTTTTAATAAAATCATTTGTTTCCCAAGTAGCACTATCAATACTACAATGACTCCATTTAAAACTTTAACTTCATCTATAATTCTATTCCTCAAAGTTCTAGATCTTTTTTCAATTATTGTCTATGGTTCAATTTTAAATTCACAAGTAGATTCAATCGAAATACTTTCCCAATCAATAACATGATCTACACTATACACATATTTCTTAAGTAATCTTACATGGAACACATTATAAATTTGTAACTGAGGTGGAAAGGATAGTTTGTAGGCAGCATCACCTATCCTTTCTAAATTTTCAAAAGGTCCACAAAATCAAGGAGTTATTTTAGAGTATTTACCAAGTTTTAATGAACTCCTTTTAGGTTTCACTCTAAGAAAGACTTGATCGCATTGACATCAAAATTTCTAACAGATCTTTTGGATTTATCCCAACTTTTGTACCGATCTTGGGCAACTTTAATGGTTTTTTTGGCCGTGTTATTAATGGCATCCAATTTAATAGGTTTTCATTTTCATACCAAATCTTATGGAAAGGGTCTGACCAAGAAATGGGTGTATTACAATTTCGACCATACTTTTTCTCAAAAGGAGACAGCTTAATGGTTGAATGATATCCTTGATTATAGGAAAACTCCACTAATTGTAAGTAGTCTTCCCATGACTCGGGTTTATCCATGGTATACATATGTAACATATCTTCTAAAATCCTATTAATTCTTTCGATTTGGCCATCAAACTCAGGATGATATGTAGTATTGAAGCTTAAAGTTGTGCCAAGTTTTGAAAAGAGAGATTCCCAAAAGGATAATGTAAATCTAGGGTCTTGATCAAAAATAATATTCTTTGGAAGACCATGTAATCTAACAATATCTTTGACAAAAAAATGGGAAATGTCAGAAGTTGATGATTTGATCTTAATAGGTGGGAAATGTGTCATTTTTCTTAATCGATCTCCCACTACAAAGATGGAATCATGCACTTTCCATTTTCAAGGAAATCTAGTGATAAAATCCATACTAATTGACTCCCATTTCCAGTTTGGGATCAACAAGGGTTGTAAGAGACCAAGAGGTTTACATTGCTCGACTTTTACCTTTTGACAAGTTAAACATTGTTGGACATAGGTACGTATTTCAATCTTCATTTGAAGCCAAAAGTAGTTTTTCTTGATGGAGAGATAGGATTTTTGGAATCCAGGGTGTCCATCTATAGGTTTATCATGAGAATCTTTCAATATTTGTGATGGGAGACCATTGCTACTTAGAAAATAATGTTCTATTTGATCTCTTAGATGGACATTATGGGATTGATTTAGTAAACCTTAAATCAGTTGGAAATAATCATCAATGGGTAACTTGGATTTTATGTCTTGTTTAAATTGACTTCTCTCCAAGGTTACAAAATTAGCATAGTCATTTTCAACTTAAAGTGTCTGCCACTACGTTTTCCTTTCTAGGAACATATTGGATGGTGAAATCATATTCAGTTAAGAGTTCCATCCATGTTCTTTGTCTCATGATGTTAAGGTGAGGCTGAGTAAAGGTATTGTAGACTATGATGATCAGTTTTTAATATAAACTTATTCCCTAATAAATTATAATGGTGCCAAACTTTTAAAGCATAGACAATGCCTAATAATTCAAGATCATGGATAGGATCATTTTTTTTAATGGGTAACAACTTTCTAGATTCATAACATACTACTTGGTTATCTTGCCTTAGAACACCACCAATACTTATACCACATGCATTAGTAATCACAAAAAAAAGGCTTACTAAAATTTGAAATACAAAAAAATCAGTGCAAATGTTAATAAATTATTTAATGTGTTGAAAGCTTTATCACATCCTAGGGTCCAATTATATCATTGTTCTTTTTTTGTTAGATCATTCAAAGGTGCACCTATTTTGAAATAGTTCCTAATAAAACAACAATAAAACCCAGACAATCCTAAAAAACTTTGACCTTATGGGAATCCTTTAGAATAGGCCAATCTTGAATTGCCTTAATTTTAGCAGGATCAAGTGAAATTCCCTTTTCAAAAACCACATGGCCTAGGTAAGATACTTCTAATTTGAAGAATTTGCATTTGCTAAGTTTAGCATATAACTTATGTTTTCGCAAGGTTTCTAGTACCATCCTGAGATGTTGTTAATTATCTTCCCCATTCTTTGAGTATATTAAGATATCATCAAAAATAATGATCACAAATACATCTAGAAATGGTTAGAAAACATCAAGGTCATAAAGGTTACAGGTGCATTGGTTAAACCAAAAGGTATTACTATGTAAATTCATAATGGCCATATTTTGTTCAAAAAGCAGTTTTGGAAATGTCTAGCTTTTTAATGTGGATTTGATGGTATCTTGATCTTAGATCTACTTTGGAGAAACATTTGGCACCATTCAACTGGTCTAGGAGATCATCGATTTGAGGAAATGGATACTTATTTTTAATGGTTAATTTATTAAGTTGCTTTTAATCTATACATAATCTCATGGTTCCATACTTTTTCTTGACAAATAGCACTGGTGCACCCCAAGGAGAGACACTTGGTCTTATCTTTCCTTCCTTAAGTAATTGTGTTAATTGAATTTTTAGTTCAGTTAATGCAAGGATTGATTGATGATAAGGGGCTTTAGAGGTAAGTTTCACCCAGGGAACTAAATCAATTGCATGTTCTACAGATTTTTTAGAAGGTAAACTATTTAATTCTTCAAGAAATACATCTTTGAACTCTTGTACCACGAGTTTAACATTAATGTCTATTTTAAAATTATCACCTATTTGAAAAATCATAGCACAAAATATTTTACATTTTTTCCTTACACTACGGTTGACTTGCATGGCTGAAATAGTTTTAATGTGAAGAGGTCTTTTCTCCCCCTATAAAATGCAACATGTCCCCATGTTAGAGTTTAGGATAACGTGTTTGTTCTCATAACCTAGGAAAGCATGGTTATTCTCTATCCAATTCATACCTAGAATAGCATCATATATACCAAGATTCAATATATGGAATTGATCATGTGTTACAAAGTTATCTAATTCAAATTTTAGATTTTTGATAAGTGCACTAGTTTGTCTAATTACTATACCATCTTCCATTTCAATGTCTAGAGGTTCTATTGATTTAGATGCAATCTATAGTTGTGCTACAACCCTAGGAGAAACAAATTTGTGACTAATTCCTAAATCAACAAGAAAAATAAGGGGGTGACCATTTATAAAACCCTTAATTTCAATTAGAGAAGGTTGGTAATGTATCTCACTTGTATCTATCACACCATAAATCTTCATGTTGGAAGGAGTAGAAGCCTTATTATCTTTGTTTTGATGTTGTTGGGATATGTTTGTATGATTGTATGTATGATGATTCTTGCCACATACATGCCACAGTTAGGATGCAATTGAGGATAATTTCATTGTAAATATTTTTGCCACAAGTCCAACATTGAAGTCCCGATAGTATAGGCTTATTTTTGTTAGAGTGAAACATTTTGGTGGATCAACATTGGGCTGAGCTTTGGTTTGAAAAGTGTCTTCCTTTCTTGAAAGTTTTCTTATATGATTCCTCCCTATGTCTTTTACAATTTTCTCTTTTTTGTCTTGTAATTTGATGATAAGTTTCAAAAAAATTAACGATTTGTGTAGCTTCATCTATTGAAGTTAGATTTACACACCATATTGGAGCTTTGTATTCATCTCTCAAACTACTTATGAATCTAACAACACAATCATGACCTTCAATGAATGACACAAACCTATTATGTCTTTCAAATTTTTGTTTGTATTCATTTATGGATTGAAGTTTTTGTTTTAGTTCAAAGAATTTGTTCTTCTTTTCTTATAGGAAGTAGTCAAAAAGGTATTTCTATTCAAATAATTTTTTAAATTGTGACCATCTTGTTTTTTTGGCCCGTAGGTTTGAAGATCAAACCGTGTCTTGCCACCAATTTAATGCACTACTTTTCAACTGATAGGTGGCAATTCTAGTCCTAGCATAACTACTTGTGTTTTGCAAGTCAATATATCTTTCTAGATTGGTTAACCATCACTCTACTTCCTCTCTTGTACCGGTATCATCATTATATTTGGGCAGTTTGATTCTACAAGCAAAATTGTCTAATTCTCGTTGTGTTTGTTTACTTGACGCGTTTTCCAAATATTATAATTTAAAAATATTGGAGTTGCTTGATTTGGAAGTCTCACTCTCTTCTGATGATTCTTTTTGTCATTTACTTTTTGATCTATGTTTTTCCTTTCTTTGGTTTTGATGTTGATTTGACTGAGAACTATTCTTTCTTTATGAGCTTTCTATTTCATTTTGTTTATTTTGTTCCATGAATTCTTTCTTAAGTTATTGGACTTGGGTAGATAATTTTGTGACTTCTTGTATTAAGTCTTGGTTGGTTTTCTCTAAAGCCTCATAGAATTTTTGGTTGCTTTCAGATATCATTATGATAGGTCAATATGTATATGTGAAAGAATTCAAGTCAATATTGATTGTTAGAACAATTTTAAAGGGAAATATTTGAAATAAATATTAACAATTAAGTGTACCAGCTGTCCTTTTGAATGAACTAGGTTCTTATGATTTGAGTTTTGATAATTTATTATTGCATACTATTCGGAAACTTAAATGTATAATCGATAGCAAAAGGATTAACCTTCCCAATTTGTAGCTACTGAGTTGAAGCAAACTATAAACTTTATCTTTTTCTATATATATTTTTTGATTTGTGTATAAAAATGTTGAGAATGCAACATGTACTATGAATCGTGGTTCCTAGAGCTCACTATTTCTGGTTATGTGTATCTGGTGTATAAACAACCTTAATCAATTTTAGAATTTCCAAGCAGTCAGGATCATCGGTTCGGGATTTATAACTAACAAGGGGATATCCAGTTTACTTCAGCGCATAATTTCCTTATTTGTTATTTCCACGTCTAATTTTGTATTGAAATGATCTTCTTTCAAGATTGGGACTGTGAGGGAGCTCAAATTTTAGCAAGGAGGACTTAAAAATATCAACGCTTTATCTATCAAGTTAACTCGGCCCCCCTCACTAATTCGGCATTAACTTAAAAAGTAGAGTCAGTTGGAATATTATGTTTAACATGTGGGGAGTACCAACTGCCCAATCTGGATGTTATTGTGCTTTTCCTGTAATTTGTATCTTTAAAAACTATTTGGATGGGCCTTGGATTCTCAAGGTTAAGAAAGATATATATATATATATATATCCTAATTTATGTATCGATCCTTTTGATTCCTTGCAATCAATGAAAGTGGAATGTGCAAGAGGAATCAATGTTTCTGGTGTTTGATAGTCTTTGCAACAGCGGAATTGAATTATGTATACGTTATTTTACTTGAGTAGAAGCTAGAAATTTTTAGAATATGTTGTTTATGTGTTTCTCTAAACATAGAACGTATGAAATGTTGCTTTAAAACAGATTTTTTCCCTCACACTTATTGTAACTACTAAGGGAGTTCTTCAGTGCATGGAATTATTGTCCCCGAATCTTTAGTTCAGTGCCCAAACCACCTCATAAATAATAACAATAGCGCAATATATTCAAAACAGTAAAGAAATGTTGTTATTAATTGGCAACAATTTTTATTGATGGTTGATCAAAAAATGAGGACTAATCTACCAATCCATGATTCCCTGTGGCGATTTAGTAAAACAATAGTAATTAGGAGCATTTAACAATCACAAACTATAATATTTTGTCCCATATCTTCTTTATTGCCTACATTAAAAAAAAAACCAAATGTTCAAGGAATGA
>VDFB02058482.1:0-15922 GCA_007258455.2 Sequoia sempervirens
AAGGGAGTGACTTTTAAGTCTCTTTGATGTAATGAAAAATAGAAGGGGTGTGCAATTGGTCGCGATTATTTGCAATAAAGTCTTCAAATAGGGTGAGAGGTGTGACGTGGTGCCCAGAGAGTGAAATTGTAAAAGGAAGTACCCAATAGACTGCTATCCTCATAATTATAGAGCTCCATCACAGATGAACAACTAAGGAGTTGCCTTTCGCGAGAGACCCTCAAAAGGATGTAGGCTTCATTTCAATTTTAAGAGTGTGTACTTTCCATTTCACGAGTATCATCTAAAGAGGTTCGCGGGGTTGAAATCCAGCCAGGCCAAAGGTAAAAAGGCGTCTATTTCCTTCTCAAAAGCGCAATACATATTCATCAGAATTTTGCTTTGGTTTTCTCTAGTGTTTTCGGTCGGTAGAAGCACATCACAGAATTAAAGTTGTCAAGGGTTTATATTTATTGGATGGAAACACTCTGTTGTTTAAAGGCTTTGTCCAAGTACATGATTTGTGGAAGGGTAGGAGGATATATGTAGGAGGTTTGTTTCTCATCATTTTTTTGTTACATAGAAATTATTTTGTTACTATCTATCATGCAATTAAAAGTCCTTGGAATGCATAATTCAAAACATGTTGGAAATGATTTGATTTCGAGTTAGAAAAAAAGATAAGAACCAGGGTGAATGCAATTATGGTGCTACTCACACATGACCATAATCCCCCAATGTCAACTCAACCAGTGGATGTGAATGCAGATAGTGTTTCCCCTCACCGTCCTAATGCTATGGGTTTCAATTTGAATGCTCTACCACTAGTGCAATCTGATGTGGTGAATTCACATGAACATCAAGATGAAAATGATGTTCAAGTAGACCAGATGGATGAATGAAGTATGCTCCTTCATAATTTGCATATAGAATTTTGCTTATTTTTGTCTGCTCTAAATTCTCGAATAATGTAATGAAATGATTGAATTGGCCTTGTTTTGTTTTTTCTTAGCCCAAAAGTATATTGTAAACTCTAGGTTTGTGGGTAAAATCTTGACATCCTCGTATACTTTGTATTACTAGAGGAATCAAGGGATAAATATGGGCTTCTGAGCCATGAATCTAAAACTCTTGTACATCTTTACTATTAATGTATAATATATATAGGCCTATGAACTTTTATCAAAAAAACATAGTCCTGAACTCTATCAACTTCAAATTTCTTTGTGAAAGGACTAGTGATTTGAAACTTTGGATATATCATCTTCACAACACTATGAACTTAACTTCTGAACCGCATAACCATATCTGCAAACATGGAGGAATGTAGAACCAACCTTTACACCTCTGAAAGCATCTCCACATAAACAACACGATCTTCAAACTGTCACACACAAACACATATTTTCAGAACCCAAAAAGACTAAAACTTGGATAATGCATGTCTTGACACATCATAAATCCACTTTCCAAACTTCAAGAGAAAAACATCATCAGTAGAGAAATGTGGAGCATTTCTCAGACTCTGGCAACCAAACAACCAAACTACAACACTCTTTTGACATCAACAACTCTCTTACATCAATGACAACCACACTACAACAAACTCATACATACTTTTGACATCAATGAAAACCAAGATTATCAAGCTACAACACAAGGACTCAAATATGTTTTCACGCAACCTCACTTAAATGCTAGACAAAGAAGATGGTTATAATTCCTAAGTGAATATGATTTTGAGGTAGGATATATCAAAGGTACAGAAAGCAAGGTTGCAGATGCACTAAGTAGATGAAAGCACTTGATGAATATTGAAATATTCAAAACCGCTTTTAGAGAAGTGTTAAATGAGAAAAAAGAAGATTCACGATATAAGCAAGTTAGGTCAACTTTGGAAAGTAACCCAACTAACCCTAGAATAAATGGACACACTCTAGATTGTGATAAGTTGCTTTAATACAACAAAATATATGTTACAAACATTAAAGAATTGAGAGAGTTTATTTTAGGTGAAGCTCACAATACTCCTTATTCAGGACACCTCGAGGCACACAAACTCTATTTAGATCTTCACAAGCTATATTTCAAGCAAGGAATGAAGAATGATATAGTACTATATGTAGGTAAATTTCTTGAATGTTAGAGGGTGAAGGCAGAACATAGTCACCTAGTAGGAATATTATACTCTCATGATATACCACATGATAAGTGGCACTTAGTCATTAGTATGGATTTTATACAAGGATTACCTACAATACCTTATAGGAATAACACAATAATGGTGGTAATTGACAAACTCATCAAGGTTGCTCACTTCATAGTAGGGAATTTAATAGATGATGCTCCAACTTTGGCTAATTTTTTTGTGAAATAAATACTTAGGTTGCATGGAGTTCCAAAAAATATCATATCTAATAGGGATGCTAGATTCACTTTAATATTTTTGAAAACTCTTCAGTTAGCCTTGGGAACACAATTGAATTTTAGTACAACCTACCATACTGAAACTGTTAGGCAAACAAAAAGAAAAAAACCAAATTGTGGAAGATCTCCTATGTATGTACTCTATGGATCAACAATCTAAGTGGGAATAATATCTTCCACTAGTAGAATGTGCATATAATAAATGTTTTCAAACCTCCTTAGGAATGGCTCCATTTGAAGCACTTTATGGAAGAACTTTTTGAACACCTTTGAGTTGGGACAACCTTGAGGAAAAAGTGATAATTGGACCAGATATGTTGAAGGAAACATAAAATTAGACTAATTCAATTAGAAAAAAGGTTAAAGGAAGCAAAAAATAGGCAAAAGAGTTATGTAGATAAGAATAGGACACAAAGGGAATTTACAGTGGGTGAAAGAATTTCTTAAGGGTAAGGCCATACAAATTTTTTGTAATCTTTGGGAAGAAGGAAAAGTTAACACCATGTTATGTGGGACCCTTTGAGATTCTAGAAAAGATAAATCTAGTTGCCTATCGATTGGCCCTACATCCCTAGTTGAGTTGTATCCATGATGTTTTCTATATATCTCTTCTTAAGAAGTATGTACCTAATAAAAAACATGTTTTGAACTAGAATGCATTACAGGTCCAAGAGCTCAATAGAATAACAAAGAGGCATACAAAATATTTGAAAGGTGCCAATACCAATTGCACAACAGACTGGTTGACCAAAGCAAAGTACAGTGGAATCAATATGATGAAGAAAATGCTACTTGGGAGGATACAATTGATCTACAACAATCATTTCCTTTCTTGTTTTAAGCAATGTCTTGATACTATATTTATTTCTTGTTTTAAAATACTTCTAGATACTATTTCTTTGTTATTGCAAAACTTAATGAATAAGTGCATTAGGAAAATGCACAAATAAGGGGAAAGGATGTGACAACCTCTTTTATTATAAAAATTATGTTACTAAATTGGTTAGACTAATCATATGTCATTAAAATCATTAATATAGATAATTTTTTTACTATCAAAGATACTTATATTATTTTTAGATGGAAAATTATTACAAATTCTAGAACAATGCTTTGTTAAATTATTTAATTATCTTGAGTATTGTTCTTTTCACGAATGTTTTAATTTTATGCAATACAAATTTTAAAAAAGGTTCTTATGAAATATTTATTTGATAAAGACTTAGTTTATGTTAGATATAGTTTGAAAGCTTAATCAAAGAATAAAAAACAAAACTAGCAGTGTTTGATATTAATGATGCCTCTGGCTCACATATACAAGTAATGTCGTTGTGTTTGGGCTACTACATCTATAGCCTAACATAGCTACAATAACATTGTCTATGGCATCATCCCTATAAATTGTCGAGGAGGAACAAGGGACATTTGATTGATTAAATCTAAAGAAAGGGAAATCCCATTTGGATTGATAATGTAAAAAGATAAAAATGAAATAAATCAAAGTCGTTAGTGTTAAAATAGAAAACCAAAATAGGAATTTTCTATGATACAAATGTAACTTGAGTTTGAAGCTATATCTATGTTTATGTATGAATAGTTTTATTTATTATGAAAATCTTTAAATGGGTTAAGGATGACGCTTATTACTAGGAAATGGGTTTAGATGAATGTTAATAGGAAAACAAACAATGGTCAAGATGATCATCTTTTATTCATGCTTCCCTTTGTGGGTAGCATCTGTAGAGAAAATTCTTGGGGAATAAGAACCCTGGAAAGGGTTTCATACCCACTTAAACAGTTCACATAAAACATAAACTAAAAGATAAAACTACATATTTTATGCCTCAATCATGTTTAGAAGCAGTTGTATGTATGCAGTCTCAGAAATGAAGGATGCTCCCAATACTTAGGCATTCAAGAATGGGGTTTAGGGCAAGACTGTTCACCTAAAAAATTCTAAAATATGGTCAAACTAAAATACATTCAACTATACTCGGAAGAATCCCATATATATTGCCTGATTCCCTGAGGCTTAGGCCAAATTCTGAGACAGGTTTCAAGCCTAGAGATATAAATTATATACCCCTTGACGACGAAAACGTCGATATGCTTTTAGTAGGAAGTGTGTTCTTCAGGGAAGTGACTCAGGACCAATTAGTCTTGATGAGTCTAAGACTCTGACCAGAACACATACCTCTCATATGATAGATGCCTACCTTTTTTTAGGTGGATGCCTATTTCAAATATATGATAGATGAATTATTGTTCCATGTGAACAACCTAAGCGAATTTTTGTTCCGATGAATAGATGATAGGTTGATTTTCAAAGTTGAAAAATACCTATCTCTGTGATGCTAAGAGAAGTTCCCGAAAGTATATTTCAATGAATATTTGAACATTTGGCAAGAAAAAAAAAATGTGGTATTTGCTAAAAACAAATTTCTAGATTCGGACAGTGATAATTTTGGTATCATCATTTCTCGATCACACTCTCAGATCCAACATCGATGAAGAAGAGAGCATAAGGAGAAAAATGAAAATTTGGTAAGTGCTTTAGCCGTATAAAAAGGAGAGAAAAGAGTTGGCACAGGAATCAAGAAACTAAAAAAATTAAGAGAATAAGAAGTAAAAAAAAAAGCCAAAGGAAGCCAATAGATTAAAAAATTAGGAGAACAAAAACAATTACAAGAAATAGAAAAATAATAATACATCAAAAGAAGGCTAAATAGCAAAATAAGGTAGTAAAAGAAAATAATAAAACAAGAAAAGACTAAACTAGAAAAACAATAAGAATAGAATTAAATAGCACTATAAATTAATAAAGAGAAAATAATATTAAATAGTACCATATGATATTAATGAAAAATTAATATTATGAAGTACTATATAATATTCAAAAAAATAAGAACCAAATAATATAAGAAAAATAAAAAATAAAAAAATCAAAGGAAAAATCATAAGAATTAACAAAAAAAATTAAATTTCCAATAAATAATTAAAAAGCAAATCACTATAAGGAAAACTAGAAAAAAGGCAAAGAAGAAGAGAAAGGAAAAAACAAAAACTACAAACAAATTAAAAGCTATTTAATATAGAGACAAAAAAATGTCAAGCAATAATTATAAAAGCAAAAGGTAATAAATACTAAAAAAATACCACACTATAAATGAAAGGGGGGAGAAAATGAAAGGGGGGAGAGAACAAAAATAACCAAATCAAGAACTATAAAAAAGAACACAAAGAAAATTAAAATGATAAAAGAATTATTCAATTAAAAAAAAAAGATAAGCAATGCAAAAGGAATTAAGAAAATAGTGCAAGAAACAACCAACCCAAAAAATGGAAACAAAAAATTCAAAATAAGAAGAAAGGACAAAATGGGAAAATAAGAAATTACATGAGGAAACAAAAACCAAAACATGAATCCTAAAATGGACTCAAAAGAAACAAGCAAAAACAAATTTTAAAAGAGAGAATAAAAACACATAAGAGATCAATTTTAGTAAAAAGAAAAGACAAAAAAAAAATTATAAGGGGGAGAACAAGAGAGGAAATAAAGAGAACAAAGACAACAAAACATAATAAAAATGAATAAGACAAGCCAAATAGGAAAGAACAAACAAAATAAAGGAAAAAAAACACCAAATAGGTGAAGACCAAAAGAGAAACCAAGGGGAAACAAGGACAAGGAGGAAAAGTGAAGAGGACACAAACCCAAAGCAACAAAAAAGGAAGGTGGGGAGAGAAAGGAAGGAAAACAAACCACAATTTAATGGGATGACGAAATGTGGAGGGACCTACAGAAGGATAACAAAGGGTACTAGGATTGGCTTAATCTCCATCCCTCATCACGATTAAGGTTCAAGGGATGATTATTGATCTTGATGGCTTCTTTGAGCTTCTTTTTGAAGAAGTTGTCTTCTTTGTAAAGGATTTGATCTAAAAATGTTGATGCAAAATTATCACACAACGTAATCCAGAAATTTGTTTTAGCAAATATCAATATGGATTAGGAAACTTGGCTATCATTGAAAAATGTGGTGTTTTTGGGTTAAACTTTATTGGGTCTTTACAAAGTTCATCATAAATATCTAAATACCCTTTTAACATAAGATTAATTCTCTTTATCAAGCTTAGACACAAATTTACTTAGAACTCCCACTACTTGGGTAATATCTAGTCTAGTACATTCCATTGCACACATCAAGCAACATATAATACTAACCTAGGGTGAATTATACATACTCTCCAAACCATCTTCAAATGACACCAATTCAATGAATATTAGTGCATCCATGTAAAGTAATACTCACTAGTTTTTAATCCTATGTAGCAAACGGTTTCAAATTAATGTCATATTATTTACTCTAATTGAGCCAAAGATTTTTATGAACTTGTTTTTGGTTAATTTCTATCCCCAAAAAGAACTTTTTTGCCCCTAAATATTTAATGTCAAATGCACTAAATATTTGAGTTTTAATCCCCCCAAATATCATCTTGGTATTTCCAATAAATATGTCATTAATATTCAAGATAATAATTAGAAATTGATCATTAATGAATTTAACAATTATACATTGATCTTATTCACTTAAAAAAACCCCTTCAATAAAAAGAATTGAAATTTTGATACCACATCCCAAGTGATTGGTTTAAACCATATAATAATAATTTTAATCAACAAACCATTTCTTTTCCTTTAACATGAATCCATCAAATCATCACATGTAAATTTTCTCTTCAATATTCTTACACAAGAAAAAAGTTTTAACATCCATTTGTCACAAGCAGTAATAAAAATATATTTATAATGGAAGATAAGATAATGATAGGAGATAAATTTTCACAAAAATCAACTCCCTCTCTTTGGGAGTGGCCCTTTTCCACCAATCTAGTACATGTACCTCTCCTACTTACCATTTGCTCTAAATTTCTTTGTAAACACCTAGTGGCAACCAATGGGTTTCCTTCCCTCAAACAAACTCACTAGATCCCAAGTTGATAAGTAAGAGTTATTTTCCACAACATGTCTAACTGTGATATCGCTATCAGGATTCAACTATGTAGTTTTACAAGTCAAACTCATTGAGCCATGTTTCATGAGCAGTGGTTCACAAGAACCCATCTCCCATGATAGTGAATGGTTCACTTAGCACTCATTACATCTAGGTGATGCTCATAGAGGTGAACCATTGGGCCTTCCCAAGAGGTCACCCATCCCAGTACTACTCCAGCTCAAGCATGCTTAACCACAGAGTTTTCCCTAAGGTTAAGCCCACTTAGCTTGCAACCCCATTTGAAAAACCTTCAACAAGTGTTGTGTGTTATGAACCATTAATTATAAAGCCCCTTTTTCTCATCAATTGATAAGTAGGAGGTATTTTCCATAGCATGTCAAATTGTGATATTACTATCAGGATTCAACTGTGTAGTTTTATGAGTCAAACTAATTGACCTATGTTTCATGAGTAGTGGTTTGCAAGAACCCATCTCTCATAATAGTGAATGGTCCACTTAGCACTCATTGCATATAGGTGATGCCTCAATGCAGGGGAAGACCAGACCGAAGTCACCTATCCCGCCATTTAGCCTCGCCACGTTTAGCCATATATTTTTCCTTGTTTAAGCTCACTTAGCACCCCATTTGCAAAACCTTTTAGTAGTAGTTATTTTATGAACTATTTCATTAGGAGCCTCCCCTTTTTAGTTTCATGAGTTGATGCCAGCAGAGGCATTTTCATAAGTGTGTTAAATTGTGATATTGCTATCAGGATTCAACCGTGTAGTTTCACAAGTCAAACTCATTGACCCATGTTTCATGAGTAGTGGTTCACAAGAACCCATCTCTCATGATAGTGAATGGTCCACTTAGCACTCATTACATCTTGATAGCAATATCATAATTTTATAGGTTGTGGAAAATACATCCTACTTATCAATTGATGAGCTAAAGGGGCTCTATAATGATTTTTTCATAAGGCACAACACTTGTTGAAGGTTTTGAAAATGGGGTTGCAAGCTAAGTGGGATTAACCTTGGGGAGAACTTCAGGAATTCAAGATGCTGAGCTAGAGTAGTATTGGGATGGGTGACCTCCCGGGAAGGCCCAATGCTTTACCTTTGTGACCATCACCTAGATGCAATGAGTGCTAAGTGGACCATTCACTATCATGAGATATGGGTTCTTGTGAACTACTACTCATGAAACATGGGTCAATGAGTTTGACTTGTAAAACTACACGATTAAATCCTGATAGCAATATTACAATTTGACACGATGTGAAAAATACCTCCTACTTATCAATTGATGAGCTAAAGAGGATCTATAATGAATGGTTCATAACACACAACAATTGTTGAAGGTTTTGCAATGGGGTTTCGAAGCTAAGTGTGCTTAACCTTGTAAAAGCTTTGTAGTTAAGCATGCTTGAGCTGAGAAGAATCGATGGGTGACCTCGAAGGCTCGAGACATTAATTCTGTGAGCATCACCTAGATGCAATGAGTGCTAAGTAGACTATTCACTATCATGAGAGATGGGTTATTAGGAACCACTACTCATGAAACATGGGTCAATTCTTTTGACTTGTAAAACTATACGGTTGAGTCTTGATAGCAATATCACAATAGATCCCAAGTGTCACATTTCATAAGTGTCATCATCTCCTCCTACACGACCCCATTCCAAGACTCATATTCCTCTAATGAGAGAACCTCCCTAATAGATCCAAGTTCATCATTAATGAAAAATTAAATAAATACACAAGAAAAATATGGTAGAATATACATGTCAACTAGATTTTGTTGTCTCATGGATCTCCTCAAGGGTGGAATAAGTGATTTTGCATGTTCCTTTGCATACACATTTTACTTATAAATCTAAATTGAATATTATTCTTCCACTCAATCCCCAAATACATCATTTTGTTGTTCAACATATTCATCTCCCTACTTCTCAATATTAGTCTCAAAATGTATAGTTTTCCCTTATTTCTTCTTTGGTTTTCCTTAATCATAAAATACTCTAAGTTCCCTAAAAATCACATTCTTAAAAAAATATTTTTCAAGGCTAGAGGATTCCAAATCTTCTAACCTTGGAATATTCACCGTGATCTAAAACATATATTTATTAGTTTTGGGATCCCAACTTAGATCATTTTTCTGTGGTGTCGGTCCCAAATGTTGGTTAAGGTGTTCCCTGTAGCAGGGCACCCACCATGGGTTCGACTCTCCGGCGCTCCCGTGGTACCGTTTGGTGTGTCCCGCCAGCACTGCCGGTCATGATAAAAAGTTTACCGGCGGTGGGGGGTTATATGGGGGCCGTACAGACCCTCGACCCCCGCTTAAAAAAAAAGGATCATTTTTCTCTAGACACATGAAAATAATTATCATAGTCAAATACTGTTAAATATGAAAATAGGGTTTATTGCATGTCTAAAACATAAGAAATGTTATCAAAAAGAGATAAACAAGGAGATCTATTAATCAAGTAGCAAGTAGTACTCAAAGCCTCAAGGCATAAGCACCAATCCAACTATGTACCACTCATCATACTTTGATCTATCTCCATCAAAGCTCAATTCATTCTCCTTGAAACCCCATTTTATTGTGGTGTATAAGGGGTAGTCTTTTATTGCATAATACCTACTTTTCTGCATAAATTATCATATTATTTAGATTATTATTCACATCTAGTATCAAATCTCAACACCTTTATTTTCCTATCTAACTATTTCTCAACAAGTCTTAAAATCCTAAAATTTAGAGAAAATTACATATTTAGATCTAAGAAAAAAAAATTATGTATCTTAAATAATCTTCTATGAATGAAACATAATATCATGATTTACCAATAAAACTAGCATCCACTAGACCAATCAAATCTAAGTGAATAACTTCTCAAACTGTCACACCCCAATTGTGTAATTTCCTATTTACTATTACTATGTAAGGTAAATATTGCATGTGTGAATGTACTTTGAATTCTGATTGAGAATATATGTGCTTACACTTTTTTAGCAATGAATTATGAATGAATGTTATTTTATTTAAGGTTATGTGAAGAAATGCATATATGTGAAATGGATGGTTATTGAATTGGATATTCTAACTATGGAGAAATATTATGTGAAATCATATTTTGTTGAACAGTTGACTACCATGGGAATGTGTTAGTTGGATGCAGATATGTGTTCAATCCTCCAGGTGGGAGGGGAAGTATCACTCAGGAGAAGAACTTAGTCGGGTAACCAGTAATGTAACCTAACTAAGCTTACACACACACACACTCATAGTAGAATGGTTGAGTCAAGTAATTGTGTTTGGAATTGGTAAGTCATCCTTAGTATGATTTGTTTGCATTAGTAAGGGTCTTGATTACTATTGAGTGCATTCTTGGATGATTTTTATCTTTTTGGAGCTTATGAGTTCTTCCTTATATTACTATGCTTGAATTGATGAGGTGAACACACGTAGAATGTATGTATATGTATGCATTTGCATGTTGACGATAGACCATATGTATGAAGGAACACGCACATGAGAGTACATGGGTAGATGTACCTATGCACGCTTATGAGCAGGTTGCTTATGATCATGGTGTTATCAAACAGACAAATACGACATGTATGTGTATATGTATATATACATTGCATGTATGTTCCTATCAATAAGGTAGTAATTGTGTATGTGCTTGATTATTCAATCGAATGTATATATATATATAAGATATATACATATATACATATGTATACATGTGTTGATACATACATATGTATGAAAAATAGAAGTGTCCATACGAATATATCAACATATGTATATGTATGTATACATGTACATAGAGGAATATATATATATATAGTCGGTATTATTATTATTATATGAATGTTAACTTGATCATATTCATTTGTATATCAAATGTATATATAAACTTGATTGACATGGAATATAAATATATATATTAGAATATATATACATATACATATATATAAGACATAGTGTTGATGCTATTTGTGACACACACACACACACATATATATATATGTATATGTACATATATATAAATATATATATGGTATTTGATAGAGGCCGATTTGTATATATGCTATGCAAAGTATTATAGGTTGATTAATACATATGTTTGACATAAGACAAAGGTCATTCTATATGCAATTAATGTGTAATAATAAAGGACGATATGGGAAGTAAACCATAGTCAATTCGATTTGGAAATGCATCACTAATATATTGTAGCAAATTACTTCACTTGGAACGCTTTAATATAAAGCGGTGTAAATATTTAAGCCTACATCATAAAGTGTTTAAACACATGAAAATGGGATAAAGCAAACAACAAATAACGTGCTAGTCAAAGCATTGTTTGAATGCTATAAAATGGGAGTGGACTCATATTTTCTCTGTTGCACAATGATGCTATGACCAAGTCAACTTAGCATGTGTGTTGCCTGCAAATTGAAGACTATTTCAAAGAGATAATATGCACCAAATAAATAGGAATGATAGTTGCAACATGGTGCCAACATATGAAAACTCTATATTTAATAGAATTCTACTTTGGTTGCAATTTGATTGTCATCTTTGGGCATGTTCATATTTGAATTGATCTTGAGTTGTTTTCAAGCCATAGAGGTCAATCTATTGAATATTATGTTGAGTTTGCACTTGTTGCCACCTTTTTGTTGTATGTAGTGAGTTGATCTGCATGTAGAGAGGTGTCGACTAACACACCTTTTCTTTTGCCCTCAATGTCTCAATTTTTTGTATAAATAGAGGGGCTAGTTCTCTCATTTGGGACACACTTTTCTGCAAATTTATTCTACTATAAATAATCAAAGATTTATGCTTTGTGAGAACTTAGAGTTATTTTGTGAGAGTTTAGCATTATCTTGAGTAAGAGGATATAGTGAAGAATCACTTTGAGTTGATAAAGTGAAGCTATTAAGCTGTTGTTGGAAGGTTGTGCATCAAGTCAGTCAATGGGATCAAGCATATTATAGGAATGAGGATTTAGTTTTATCTTATTTATCTTTATTTATGAAAGAATAAGATTTGTATGCTTTGTTTGGATTGTTTGAGAATACTTGCATTAGGAAATTGTAGCATTTTTTTTAGAAAGGAAAAGAAGTTGTTATATGCTTTTCTGTGAAAGTTCTTGTATTTACTCCATAATAGGAGGGATTTTTTGTCATTAGTATAAGTATACTAGATGTGATTAAACAATGATAGCTTATGGGTTATTCATTGTTAAGTTATTTGATTTCATTAGATAGCTTGTAAGTTACATCTGGGATTTGATTATCCATTAAAGAGAGGGTAATTTGTATTTATGCTTTGTAGATAGAAATACCATTAAGTTTTGGGAAAAGATAATAGGTTGTCTCTAGGGTTAAAGACTACCCATTGAAGGAAATTCCTATGCATAGATTAGAATGGCCTTAATTCAAATCGAGATTGAATAGTGTATGTGAGTAGGATGACTATCACTCGAAGTACTGAGTGAGAACACTTTGGCCAAAGTAGTGTGTTTTCCTTTGGATCCACTGTCAATTCACCATGATCCATTTATGCATGCTAGTTCCAAATTGTAGGTTTTACAAGTTCTAGTCATGTAGGAAACAACACTAAGCTCAAAATGGTTGTCATTATGAGGTTACTCCAACAATCTCTTTGTCGAAGGGTAGGACCATATATCGTATGATAGATGTGTGGGGGACTGCATATGAGTCTGTGGTTGGCGGAAAAGTGCTTGAGTGATGCTTCTCCTCCTCAGTAAGTGACAGAAGACCAAGATTTGAAAGGAGATTCCTGGACCATCTATATCTATTGCTTTGAAGCTCAGTTGAGCTATGTATATACTTTATACACATTCTTTGGAATATTATAATATGTGGATTATTATATTGGAATGGAATCAATGTTGATTATTGTTATGACATCTATATTCATTTGTTCTCCATTAAATGAAAGAAAAAATTTATGACAATGGTTAAGTTGCATAGTTTATCTACTTGCGAGTGAAAACTTAGGAAATTTTATTTCTGTGAACGATTGGAATGTTATATGTGGTATTAGAGCTACTAGGCTTAGCTCTGGAACCTATGAGCTCATCATACTTCCCGTCCAATGTTATCTAATTTTTGGAAATTATTGTGCTAGGATAGTGCATCTTAGGTTAACTACAAGAAAGTCAATAATTTTGAATGAGCACTACCTAAAGGCCAAGAAGGAAAGGGAGGCCATCATTCAAACAATTGAGGGTGCCAACTATGAAAATTCCACCTAGTTAAGCGACACTGAAACCTTCAGTTACACTCTTTCTCAAAATAGTGATGTGAAGAGAAAGATGAAGATCGAGGCACAATACAACTATTTACCTACAGTCTCACCAATGAAGTTTGATTCCTTATCACTTTCCAGGGATATGCTCTCAGAAGGAAGTGTCAGTCTGACATTTATCTTTAGAGACCCTAGATTTCTTTCGATGGTAGAAGTAATTGTAATTTCCTCAAGTAAAGAATCTAAGGGTTATGTTTCTCACAACTATGTATCAGATGATGAATCCAAAAGTTACTTTCCATTATGGGATAGATATGAACAAATGAGAGATGAACAACAATCTGTAGGGTATACCCCATTGAGTTATGTGTTAGAGAGTGAATCTGAGGGATACTCTCCACCTGACTATCTAAATAGTAACTCTATTTAATCAAAAGGATATTCAGATCCTTGTGAATAATGAAATCATATGTTTATCAAAAAGCTTGTGCTTAAATCTTATGTGGAATTCCTTATGTGTGATTAAATGCTCATTTGAATGTTTTCCATAAGATAATGATAACATGATTGAATCTAATATCATGGATGAACCTACAAGTATAATCTGTTCTTGCAAAGATGGTGAGAACACAGATCAACCCTGGTGGAAGCCAAGAAGCTGGGCAAGGACCAGTAGGAGTTGAAGCTAGAATAGATAAAATCTTGACAAGAATAAGGGTAAAGAATAGAGTTGAGAAGGAAGTTCCAAATAATGAGAATCAGGGAGAAAATTCTTCTCACAAACATGATCGAACTCATGATCAAGAGAGAGAAATCACCTTCTCTATCTAAGAAAACTAATAGAAAGCATATGGCTTCTAAAATTTCCAAAGATTGAAGAAAATCACCCCACCCAAGTTTGAAGGAAGCACCAACGGAGATGAAGTTGAGGCTTGGTTGGTCCAAATGGAGAAATATTTTGAGATTTGAAATTATTTTGAGGTTACCAAAGTAGCATGGAGAGCATACCAGTTAGCAAGAGAAGCCTCCAACTGGTGGATGAATAAGAAAATGGAACTCAATCATGGCTCATTGAAACTGACATGGAATGAATTTGTTGAAATTTTCCATAGAAGATGGTTACCCCAACTCTATTTTGACCAAAAAATCACATATTTTCATAACCTAAGAAAAGGTGAGATGAAGGTTAATGAGTATTGGGAAAATTTTACTCATCTGCAACGTTATGTTCCTATGTATCAAAATGATGAATGCTTTCACTTAAGAAAGTTCTTCATGGGGCTTAATAGCCAAATCAGGGGAGAGGTAGATGTTCACAATCTAGCTACTATGGATCTTGTGTATGAGAAAGTAGTTAAACGGGAGAGAAGCTCAAAGCTATCTCCATCTACCAGGAAAACAAAAACCGTAAGAAGATGGTGGGAGTTCAAGACAAACCAACTCCAAAGAAGGTTGAAGTTGTGTAGAAACAAGGGGAAAAGGGATCCCATAATAGTGGAAAAGAATCAAGAAGGGAGCGTAAGAGGAATGGTTCTAGTGGTGGGAATACCAACAACGTTGGTGGAAATGTTAATAAATCTAGATAACTTGCAAGGAAGAAAGGACTGGCTACTAGATGTTTCACATGTGAAGGAGACCACTATGTCAGTCAATGCTTCTGGGTCATGACCTTATGGTAATCCACTTCCTACCCAGCAAGCAATGTTCCAACAAAAGATTCATGCTGTTGTGGATGATCACCAAGCAGAGTATCAAGTGACTACAATAGAAACTCCAGGTATTTTGTTTGGCTTACCCATTTCTATACTTATAGATACTGGAGCAACTGAAATTTTTTATTTCACCTAGAATAGCTAAGAAAATATCTAAGAAAGTTGGTTACATGGCAAAGTCTTGGGTTGTAGAATATGCAAACCAGACAAGAGCAACAGTGGAACAATGTTTGTTCAAAGCTAGGATTGAGCTACCTTATTTTTCTACAAAGGTGAACCTATATGTCACGCCTTTAGGGTCCTATGATGTAATCCTAGGTATGAACTGGCTATGGAGACATAGATCCAAGGTAGATTGCTTTTCCAAAATTGTAGAATGCTTAGATGATCTTGGTAACCAAGTGATGTTACAAGGGATACCTAGAGAGGTCAAGATTCATCAAATCTCTACAATGCAATTGTTAAGGGCTAAGAAGAAAGGATGCAAGCTTTTTGCAGTCAAGATGGAAAA
>VDFB02058483.1:0-13136 GCA_007258455.2 Sequoia sempervirens
CGGTGAACCACTGTCGGCATGACCCTTGCTAGTCGCCGAGACATCACAGTGAGAGCCCCAACTTTTTCCAAGACCCTCCATTTTAGCAAGACCCTATACTTTTTCCGAGACATCATGGCGACTTTACTTTCCTTTGCCCCAAGCTCACATCCTTTCGCGTCGGGGAGACCACCTTTGGTCGGTGAGATCTCTCGCCAAGCTTGTTTCCTTCACCAAGACCACTTCACCTCGGCGAGACCTCACCCCGACGGTGAAACCTTGCAGCAAAGCCCCCTATATCATTGCCAAGAGCTTGGCCTGTCGGCCAGACCTCACGTCGGAGCTATCATCTCTCGGCAAGGGCTTATATCAGTCGGGAAGACTTCACTTGATCGGTGACACTTCATACCGAGACTAAGCCTACTTCGGCGAACTTAAATCTCTCGGCAAGCCTCCTCACATCGGCAAGACTTCTCCCCGAAGGCACAACCTTATGTCAAGAGCTCCCCAATGAACAACTGTCAGCATGACCCCTTTTCAAGCGGAGAGATACATGAAGACTCTTGGTGACCCGAAAGTCCTAGCGACTGGTTTATTCAACCACATAGGACGTACTGCTAGTTGGCAAGACAACAGGAAGGTCTTGCCGACCTCCCTCTCTGATGATTTTTGTGCCAAAACTGATGAGGCATACCTTTCAAATGAACTCCTTATGAAATGGCATCAGATGCATGACCTAACCCTCGATGCAAATGTCCCATTTAGCCCTTATGAACATCTGAAACATAACTTATCCTGCCTAATTGAGCCCGAAAGTGAAAATTGGGCAACAAATGTTTCACTAGACAAGCTCTGATACCATGTTGAGATTATGGGTGCACAATCCCTGAAGCTGCAATCTTCAATGGAGGAACTTTGAGCCAGGAAAGAAAATTAACCACAAAGAAAAGTGTTGCAACTAGGCATGCACAATAGAGATTCTATATTGATGATATAATATTGATATTGGATATTGGATATGTTACAAATGAACAAGATGCCTGATTATATAGGCAAGAATGAAAACCTAAGATGCATGAAATGTTGCCATGTGTCTTGATCTAACAACATGCGAACCCTATCTAGATGATTATTAAATGTTGAGATAAGTTCTAGAAGGATAACTCATCTTCTAGAAGGAATCTTATCCCACCAAACATGGAAGGGAATATTTCCCTATTTATTAAATGATTTATCTAATAATGCAACCTAGGACTTAATTAATTAAATGCAAGACCTAAGTTAACTTATGCTAGTGTAATAATTAATTAATTACACTAACACATGGCTCTCTCAAAGACAAACTTTGGAGTTGCTTGGGGAACAGACAGGTCACTATTGACATCATGGAGACAAGATATAGGCATATGTGGCCAGATGGGCATCCAGGTGTAGATGTTTTTATGAGAGCTCTTCATGCCTTTTGACAAGATCTTGCAGAGAGATAGTGCAAAAAGGCTGATAAGATGGGGCATCCAGGACAATTTACCAATGAGGAATTGCTACTGTAGAGGCACTGGTGGCCTTGAGTGGTGGCCAAGGGGCAACCTAGAATTCTCTGAGAACAGACATCTTTCATGTTTATATCCTTTTTTATCAGTATTTGATGTCTATAATTTTGTACAGTGGTCTAAATTGTAAATGGTTCTATATGTTTATATGATGTAACCTATAACATGTTGATACAAACCGGATGATGGATTCTATGTTGATCTCCTTTAGTGGAAGTTTATACGGATATTTTGTAAAGGGGTAGCCTAGGGGGGTTGTGGATGCAACTGGGCAATATTTGTTCTGGGGACTCTAGTTTTTTTGTAATGGGGGGCTCTTGTGGTTGGTGTTAACATGAACTCCCTATATCTTGATTTGTATTCTTTGCTCTTTCTATACTTAATACAAAAAAAATTAGAGAAAGAGTTTTAGAAAGGAAGGAAAGATGGATAAAGAGGAAGGTGAGTAAGAATAATACAAGAGAATTTTGAAGGAGGAAAAAAAAAAAAAAAGATTTCACTAAAGGATTTGGGGATCTTCATCAAGGTGTTTCATAAGCTATTCAGATTATTTTATTAAAGAATACGTGGTTTTCCATTAATCATTGATAATTTTTAGTTATAAAAAATATGCATGTTATTATATTAAAAAAAAAAATGAATAATTTGTAGAACAATAAACCTATGCTTGTATTCCCTTCAACATTGATTTTTCTTACAAAATCAATCACTAAATTACTTATCAATTTTTTTTAAATTGAATACATAATAGTTTTTATTCATTGAATTTTCTTACAAATTTAAAAAATAATATCCACTCTACCCTTGACCAAATCACATTTTGAATTCTAACTCCATGACTATTATTTATATTAACCAATGGACTATTTAACATAAATATATATAGAGAGAGTAAAGGAAAAAGAAAACATGATTTATGCAATAGAAGGTGTGATTAGAAAATTTCCTGGCATGACAGTATTGTCTATTGATAATAAATCTAGTGTAAAGCCGCTTCCTTCCTACATGCCAAGAGAGGCTAAAATGTCCAGCCAAACATAAAGAATGGAGATTTTTTTTTATCAGCAGTTATAGTTGCAATGGCTGCTAGATTTGTAAGCATAGTTGGAAATGTTTATGCATCAAAAACTTTTAGATTTCAAAGGTTTAAAGCATAGAAATAACCAATTTGTAATGATATGCCCAGCCATCTCTTAAAGTCGTAAGGAAGTTTGATTACACCCAGCTATTGCATAATGGCCTTGAGACTTTTGGTCTAAGGTTACTAATGTCATGCCCACCCAATTCATAGTGACATTTTGATCAATTCAGCCATTGTAATGGTGATGATATACAAAAGAATATAATTATATAATCAGATATATGTGTGAATTACTCAAACAATAATTACTCTTACAGTAGTAGCAATAGTTGGTGTCCATGAAAATAAAAATTAGAAATTCAAAAAATAGTATTAAATTGGTCATAATTGATTAATAAGTTTGAATTGTGTTGTTTAATGTCACATCTCTTGTATGAAAATTCTGATATTTGATTAAACTAGTAATCATTAAAGTGAATCAATGTCAATTATGGATTGATTTTAATGAGTATGTTACATTATAATGGTATTAGATATTCTTAAAACTTCTTAAACACATTATAAAATATCTAAGATGCAGCCAAAAGTGTCAACTCAATGTGGATGGTTTTTTTTTATGTTCTTATGCATCATAGAATCCATCATAAATGACTCATACTACATTGTCATAAGATGTGTTTACAACATATTATACACACTACAAACACAAATGGCCAAAAGTGCCACCTCAAAATGAGATGCCCTTTTTTCATGTGAGAACAAAGTAATAAACAAATAAAACATAGTAAATAAGAAATATTAGGATGCAAGGTTGAGACACCTTTCGCAATGATCTTCTTTCTTTTTTATTGATCAAGTTAAAAGTCAAAACTAATCTATTTTCTACTTGCAAGTTAGCATTAATATAACTTTCCTTTTATTATCTATGATTGATATCATTATATATAGCCTTTTTGTTTATGGACCTTCAGCTAAATTATTTGAAACAAAAATTACAATCAAATGAACGTTTTGTTATGGCCCTCACCCATAAAAGAAAATTAGAGCATTGGTAACAAACAAAAAAGAATGAAATCCAAACTATACCATCATAAAGGCAAGACTAAAAATTGAACAAGGTTTAGAGAATAAATGAAATGATGATGCAGACAAGAAATTTCACTCTCACTGTCATAAATAACTTGATCACAAGTTCATATTACCACAAGCAAAACTTCGCCCAAAACTTGCAATAAACAACTAATTCTTTCTCCAATTTCTAAAATTCCACATTTTGCAGCCAATTCAAATTGCATTTATCAATTACCTCCAATTCAAGTTTAAACAAAACAAGGAAGCGAATTCAATTCAAACCAACATATCACTTCTATCAAAATCAAACTCCAAAGTTCAATTTTTAACTTTATCATTTTCTTAATCTACAAGAAAGTGCTTTCTTTCATTCTTTCTGTGCACTCTTATTGCATTTTAAAATTTAAATTGCCATATTGAAATGGCATGTTCCCTCAGAATTGTATGGTGTTTCAATTTTTTTTAAACTTTCCCACAAACTACTCTACAGCTGCTGCCCCAATATGCCTTTACATTTAAATTTATAAAATGTCTTTCTCGGAATCAATGACACACCCCTCCACTAGCAATTCAATCTGAATTTTCTTATGGTCTTCCAAACATGGCGAACCGTGCAATGTATCTCATTTATTTGTAATCTTCCTTTGATATTTGTGCAACCGTCTATCAGTCAGAAACCTGCCATTCACAGCCAACCTTCATCTATTGGTTGTTTTAAAATTTTTAAAATTGTCTTTTAACATGGTACAACTGCCATTCACAATTTCTGCACATTCTTGCTTCCAACGCAGCCTCCTATGGTCTTCCCTTCTCCTCACACGGAACATTATCTTATCTTGCATACTCTTTTTTTAAAGTCTTCTCAAATTTGTCTTTTCATATGACGCCCCTCCAACTTCTTTGTAGTTATTTTCTTTTATTTTTTAATTTATTTTTACAGTAATTAAAACATAATTCAAATATGTATCAGTTTTTTAAATTCTTTTCAACAATATAAAATTTATGCTAATTGACAAAGTCAAAATCTGAAGTTCTTCATTTCTCCTGAAAATTTGTGAGAAGGATTGGAATGATGTTCATAGATGCCTACAAAACGATTTTATTCAAAACCTATAGAATCTCAAGATATTAAACTGATTTTTTTTTTTGATGCTCCTGCATCAAATGATCCGTTGAAGCCCCAAAATAAATAACCAAAGAGAAAATAAAATTAAAAAAAAAAAAACTACCCCATCAATCCATGCAACCAAAGCCACCTACAAGACCAAATTCATCTCAAATATTTCCTAAACTTTTGCCTCTTGAACATGGATGCCAATAATGATGGGATCAACCCTAGTCTCAATCGCTCAATTATAAGGGCCTTAACTTTAGGTGTTGTCATTGTTTCACTATTGGTCACTTGGCTTCGACTTGTTCTATCCTGCATCGAAAAGGGACAACCACATGGTGGAAAGATGCAAATGATGATCTCCTAACTATTTCGACTTTTTCTTTTCCTATGGATGCCTCCTCTCAAGCTTCTGATGAGCGTCTTGCTCTTGGAGCAATTTTGGTTTTTCCTATGGATCTCGATGGTGTTTCTCCTCTTCTGAGGGCATCTCCTACTCCCCTATATGCTTCCACTCCGCCCTAAGGATCTCTTGTGGATGGTGTTTGTTGTTCACCTTCTTGTCCTCTTGCTCCCCACTCGTGTGTTGATAGTCTTCCCATGGGTGTGACTCATGTCCCCCCTTGTGGGTGTTTGGATGATATTATCGCTTAGACTGTCATTCGTAAGAGGCCTAAAGGTCTCCCCTCTACCTCGTCCTCTCATTCTTGAGGCTTGTTTGATAAGTTTGTTGTATAGGGTTGAGACCCTAGTTTCTTGTTTCTTTCTGATTCTATTCTCCAGTCAAAAGCATTCCTGGTCTTTATTTGGTTTTTTAAAGTCTCACTTCTGGTGAGATTTGTACTACTCACCTCCATGGTCAGTTTGTACCGAGTTTAGACCCTTCCTACTTTATCTTAATCAAAACAAACATGTAATGTTCCAAGTTGATGAATTTGATACCATGTAATAGATCCCTTCTCTTGGAATCCCTATGATAGACACCAACCTCCAAAGTAAGAGGGGTATGTGTGAAAGGCTTATATCAAGCCATTTGTTTGGGAGACAATATTTTTTACCACCAAATTGATTTAGAGATGAAGATTTTGGCCTTCTTTAACACACTACTCACCTCCCAAATTTTAAATTTCAAAACCCTTCCTCAATTCTAGTCAGCCAAGGAGAAGCCACATAATGTTAAAATGGGAATTTTTCAACCCTTCAAAAAAAAATTATAATAAAAAGACAAACCTTAAGATAAAAGTTTATTAAAATATATAAAGAAAATAAATGTGTTATATTTATTATCTAGACGAAATGTAATACCCCCTTTGCACTTCGTCTTGACCATGAAGTCATATGTGATTTGGTCTCTTCTTTAGAGATAATTGTTTGATAGCATGATTATATTGGTGTCAACTTATTTGGATTCTATCTTTGTTGTCATTCACAGTTGCTTTCACATTGATCATTGGCATCGATAATCTATTTGATAATGATTGAATCCTATCCTTATAACAGTCTGAAGACTACTTAATCTTAAACTGTATGTTGTCGATACTCTTCTTGTGTATCGGCTAGGTGTAATCTAATCTGATCGATTTGAGGATCTCGGTACCCTCCCTTGTGTCGGCTGGATTCTTTAAGAACTCTGTGTTGCATATTAATCTTTTACCTTATTCGAATGGTGTGATATGAGTTGTATTTGTTAGCACGTTATGTATGTTTCACTGGCAATATGAGCCGTTTCCATAACTCATGATTATGCCGCATATTCATGTAGAATGGCGCTTAACATTTAGTTAGTACTTGGGAATTTCTAAATCTTAATACAATGAAATTCGACTAAACTTTGGGAAGCCCCTTAGTCTTAATGTATTAAAAAAAATAAAAAATAAATAATATTGTATGCGGGTAGGAATATTATAAATATTGGTATATAATTCCTTCATGCTTAAAAATTCTTTTTAATTACTTTTAAGATAAATTACTTTTACGGTATAAATTATATATATAATTTATATGTAAATAAGTAAACAAACAAATAAATAATAGATAATTAGTAATAGTGTTGCATGCATATCTTTTTGGGCATTACAAATGGTGCTCGAACCCGGGTTTCGATCACGGGACACGGCAGGTTATGGAGTTTGATCTGAGGTGTGAGACACGGTTAGAGGGGTCAGTTAGAGACTTAATGGTATGAGCAGTTGGTGCGGGGAATAGAGGAAAAAAGAGGGGAGGATGGATCTGGTGGAATAAGGGAGATCTACATTTCTCTAACTCCTCCATAGTCTAGGATTATCACGCAGGCCGAAAGTTTTATCTTTTTGCTTCTATTGTGAGATAGGTTGCGAAATCTATAGAAATTATCCATTTAAGCCCTTTTGTTTAAGGGACATGGCGGGTGACTCTAGGGGAGGCAGCTAAAGAAATCCATCGCTGATCTCTTCAAGAGAATGAATTTACGAGAGGAGAATGGGGATTTCAGGGAAGAAAGAAGAAAAAAAGATACGAGAGGATGACGATGTCGGAGGACCCCGAGGGTGCTTTTCTGATTAATGGGAATAGAGATCTAAACGATAGGAGGAAGTTGAAAACCATTGGGAATGAGCTCACTTCGGAAGAATTCCACAATGAATGACAAAACCAAGCTTTTCCAGACAGAGTTTTGAAGGAAAGAGGTTCTATAGATCTCGTTCACAGAATGTTGTAGATGAGGATTCTCAGTACAAAGAGAGCCAAACTTGTAATGATGGCAATGCAGCTATGCAAGGTAATGTGTGGGCGAAGGCCGCCTCATCACAAAGGAAGATTGGCAAACAAAAATTAAAAGCATTTATAGTTCATTCAACTACACATATCTTAATCGATTGCCATGGCGGAGGCTTCCTACAAGTGCAGAAGGGAGAAAACCTCATGAATTCGTAGATGTTGCCATAATTCTCCCAGCCCTTCGTTTAGCCTGGTTATCTATTTTGTGAAATAAAAGGGTCTGAAGCTTGCAATGACTACTCGATAAGAGCAGATCAATGAATCTTGAGTGGTGTATTAGGCGCGACCGAGAGGGGAACCCGTATTGGAGCTGTAATCAGCCTAAAAACAAATTCAATCTACTTTCTACGCTCTTTCTTCAACTGTCTTCATCACCACTGACTCATCAGGTACCATCGTCACCCTCTTCACAATAAGGATATGCACTATGTAAGTGTTTGGAAAATAATTCACACATAGGATCTCTTGTATCTTATTTCCTTTTAATTTTATGTGGTTATTGATTTATATGACCTTGTTTTACATTCCCTACGCTGGATTTATATTTTCTTCTGCGATCCATAGCTTTCAAGCTAGGGTGTATCCTAGTATAGCCTGCGCGGGTAGGAAGGGAAACCATGCACACCAAATGATCAATTATATATGTAATGCAATAAGGGTTACTGATGTGTGAAGACTGCGCAGTTCTTAACTACTAAATCTGAGCGCTTGCATGCACCTTGAACACTAGCAAAATTTATAATGTTGGGATTTCCTCCAGTGTCCCCATCAATCCAATGATTTTGAGAGCCTCCTTGCAAAATCCTCTTTGAACGAAATCAGCAATTGGGGCTTTCTACCAGACCTGCGTGACTGTGTGCATTTAGAACATAGGCAAAGCTTCATGGAGAGATATGTTTTTAAGTGCTTCGTAGATCAAACATTTGGAGACCTCCCTTGCAAAATCTAGTATGTGTATCCTGCAATCATTGCATTCCGGGATATAATGTCTTCTTTCATAACAAACATTGTGATGGTCATGTGAGTATAGTAGATTCAAGGTTTATATATATATATATGTTAATATGTTAGCTTCAGAGCAAAGCCTTAGCACTTGAAATGCAAATGCGATTCATTGGCATAGTAATTGTTGATTTATGCGTCTATATGGTGTCCACTTCCTCCTGTCCTGCCTCTCCACTGCGCCTTGGATTGGCCTTTCTTTATCCTTTGAAAGCCTTCGACCTTGAGTTAAGCATCTTCAATAGATCTCCTTGAGCTAAATTCAATAATCTATCCAAAAAGGACTCTTTCGTCATTTTCAGGCCATGCATGTCGATTTCACTATCAATAAGATTTTTCTTAAGCCTATACAACTTAGACATTCAATCTTTAAAAGACTCCTCCTACCGCTCCTCTTTTCATTGTCTATATTATGGACCTGCTGTTCATTCCTCTATGTATGGATTGGCTACTAGTTGGAATACCCTCGATTCGTTGATATAATCTTCTATAGATCTTTATGATAATTTGATATATTCATATGTATTTATGTAAAGGCATGTTATATTATGTGGAGATTAAACTAATTTAGCAAGGAAAAGAGAATTTAGTTCATAGTTTTATTTGTTTGGTAATCATATAGTGAAATGATTGTTTTATTGTGGATTTAGTTATCTTAAGATAGCTATGTGAGTTTACGATTTAATGATTGAATTATGTGGCTAAGTTAAGAATAGGGATTGTGAGTACTTTCCATAGTTACAGTTATTTGATGAGTTTACGATTGTGTTGATTATTCATTCATGTGGTATATTAAGTTATGTTTGGTGGACTTTAATATTGTTGTCACGGATATTGTTCTTGAGATAATTTTGGTTATTATGGTAGTTTGTGACATGGTGATGAATGTGGCTCTTGTTTCATGGAGAGAGCCCATTGTGTCTTAGAATCAATGAGAGGACTTTGACTTTAAGGTTGAGAGGTTACCCCTCACTATCCTATTTCAGTCCTGGAGTGGTTATTTGAGTTTTCATGTTATGATCACTTCTTTTGTTGGTTGACAATGTTGTTGGTTATTGTGGTGAATTTTGGTTTTGAGATGGTTATGAGTTACTGTTTGTGGGAGGAATTTTGTTTGAGTCAATTGGCCCTTGGGAAGATTTTGGTTTTGTGAGTTGTTTATGTTGGTATTTGCTTGAGTGAGATTTTGTTGTGATGATTGCACTTGTTGATTTGCAAATTGTGGTTTAACTTTAGCCTTTTGAGATCTTGTTGATCTTGCCATGGAAAACCCTTGTTTTTAGCGATTTATTAGTCTTCCAGAGAAAAGGGAAAGAAAAGTGTTGCTTTATTTTTGGCTTTCACTTTTGGGAACTGTTGCTTGTATGATCTATTTGATGTTATGGATTATAGCCATGCACTTGAAAATAGATTTGTTACGAAGATTTTTTGTAGGATGGTGTTTGCCTTGCTTAATGCAAATTATCATGTGGTTTTATATGTCGTGCATGTGAGCTTATCTTGATAGTGTCTTTTGAGTTTTGTTGTACATAAGGGGAGTGGCTTTCAATGGGGGCCAAGACCCGAAAGTGGTCTCAGGGTAACTCATTGGAAGTTTGTTAATCAAGTGAAAACGATAATATTTATTTAGGGGTTTTGGATAGAATCACACATTAACAAGATATAAGTGAATGCCTCACTCATGACTCAAGTGCTTGTATGGGCTTGGGATGAGTTGAGAAGGCCTGGAATGGCGAAATCATTGTCTTGTCCTTATGAAAGATAATCGATGCCGCATTGGATTGCATGGAAGTAGGGTTTGAGGTCTATGAGGTAGCTAGGTTGGGGGCGGAGACCCTGGGAAGGGTCGCCGAAGACAGCCAGCTAAGCATTAGATGAAACACTCTTCCTTAAACAACTATATATGTTTTTGTTTCCCTCTATTTATTCCTTGGGCCTCACAGGAAGCCACATGTTGGCATTTGTATGATGATGTTTATTGGTTATTCCTTATATTTGTACATCTTGTTGATTATGTCTTGTCTTAGGATTTTCTTATGTTGTGAATCTTGTTATGAAGTCTTGTAACCTTGTTCTGTATGATGGTTATTGTTGGGGATCCTTCTTGTCATCTCTTAGCACGGGGGGTGGGCCTTCGGGTCCACGTGGTTGGGTGGAACGTGCTATGCACCCCATTGGGTCCCCAGTCGTCGATCGAGAAGTGCAAAATTGTACCTTGCAGAGTCTCCTGAGTTGTACCAGAGTTGGATCCAGTATTACAGCTTTGTACTCCTTCATTCTAAATGTATCAATCCATTTTATTGTATCTTCCCCATTCATGTTGGGAAGCAACATTGTAATATTGTAACCCTTGATTAATGTGTTGATCATGTTCATGATATTTTATGGTGACTCATGTATACTTACCATCCATGTGTTGTAATAATGTTGTTGTGAAAAGTAATGCAGTCTTGTAAACCCGAGGGATTTGATATATGCAGTTCATAATTAGTATTCATTTCATGTGATATATGATTATTATGATGTATGTTAGTACTTTAAAAAAAAAAATTTGGTGCCATAAATGTTAGATATATTAATCCAGTTTAGCAGGCATTTAGAAAATTATAATAATTAAAAGCTTAAATAAATTTAGAAAATAAATAATGCATATGTATCTCTAATTAATTAAAAGCTCAAACAAATTAAAGTCTATCAAAATCCATTTGCCAAGGCATTTGAATTTTGCACTCTATTGTTGAGTTGTGAATTTAATTATGTATTATCTAAGATCACTTATGCAAGTGGAAGAGTGATTCATGCAATCACAAAACTAAACCTAATATATGAATGTGACCTTGCAACTTATGGAAATGATCTAACTAGTTTTTGCAATCTAAAACTTGTTTGCCTTAATCTTTTGGTATATGAATTTGGTAAGAGTTGGTGCTTAAGAACACTTGTGGCCAGTGAACATAAAAGAGAGTCCTATTGTTTAGTTTAGATGGAACATTCAAATCAATATTAATTAAATTTTATATTTTGTCAATTTGAAGATGATGTAAATTAGTGATTTTTGAGATTTCGTACATAGATTCTATATATAGAATGTCTTTTTTCAAACATGTGTTAATAACTTTTTTGTTATACCATATAATGTTTGTAATGAGTGATATTTTCCCATCCAACGTAATTTTTATAGAAATAACATCAATACATAATTTTTTTAATATAGATCATTAGCATTGATATCTCGTGCATCATATTTTTTATGATTTTTTATTACATATGTTTTAATTATTATTTTTTAATTTAGATTTAGTAATAGTCTAGAACAATATTTTCCCATCTAGCATAACCCTTTTTGTTTGTTCAATTTCTTTTTTGTTAAAACAAAGATAATCAACACAGAGTGATTTCATTTGAGTTTAAAACCCTAACTTGAATCATCATTTTTTTTTGTTGAAAACCAAGAGAAAAGTAATTGAAGGTTCATCCAAGTGTCTTTGTACTGTACAAAGGACATTCAACCAAAAGCCTCTATTCAAAAGCACCTTTGGTCAAAAGCCCTTTCTTATAAGTATTATGCAACATTAAAATGTGGTGACAAGCATTTACCTTTATTCAAAGGTGTTTGATGGTTTTTTTTTCCTTTCTAAGATTGACTTGTGTGTCTTGGCCCTATCCCCTAAATGGAACATACTTATATGCTTACACCTTTGAGAATTTGTTAAGTTATGAGGGTAGTGTTCTCTTCAATCACACCCCTCAATTGATTGACTTTAAGACATTAAGCAAAAAATTGAAGACAATATGCATGTGATATTCTTTGATATTCTTTTATATAAAGAATGTTAAAAGTAAATTATTTTTTTAATTGGATTAAAAAAATATACTGACCAATTATGCCATGTTAAGCCCAAGTGCAAGATTGTTTATTTTCAATTAGTGTGTCCTTAAATACACCACCTTAGTGTGCAATTTGATAAAGTGAAAAAAGCAACAATTATTTGAATATAATTTGAGTTCGAAATTTTTGGAGATCAAATGTATGGGCATATAATTGATAAGAGATTAGTTTTGTACTCACATATTTGACCCAAGACACAATTTGTATATGAAGAATAGGTTAGAATCTAAAGATGTGTGATGATAAGATTTAATTAAAAATAATGTCATTTACCGTTATATAAAAATAAAAATGCCCTAGTTATTGGAGTCCAGAACATAAAAGCACACGTGTATACAATTTTCCCTATTATATAACTAAAAGTTAAAAAGATTCCATACAAGTAATAAAATATTAACTTGATTTTATTACTTTTAATATTATTGTATTTTATCTATTCAATATATTATTGAATAAATTAATAGAAACTCCATATATTAAATTAATATTTAATATACAAAAATTATAATTATAATTTTTTTTGGACATTTATAGATTACACTAGTTTCCTTTTGAACCAGCTGAATCCCTGGGAGGAAGTGCTCTTAACATTCCATTTACTGTCTCAGCTTGTGAATGTGATTAAAAACAAAACTTTCATTTCATTTGCCTGAAATTATAAGAAAAATACATATAACATTTCATCAATCAATAAACTTT
>VDFB02058485.1:0-81510 GCA_007258455.2 Sequoia sempervirens
TCATCACATGAGTTGCGCTGCATGCTGGATTTAAATTTTGGTATATGAAGTATGCTAATGTTTGCTTTCAATCTCATGGACATTCCTTTTTCTCAACATTTATAATTTTTAAAATGACAATTAGTTGGTTGAATCTACAAAGAAAACATTGTCTAAAGTTCTTGCTATTTAGTTGGTTTGACAATTTGTATCATCAAGAGATACCTTTAGAATATGTTGGTTATTTATTGGTGAGTGTTGCTATTTATTTAGTTCATTCAATGCTTACTTGCTTCATTTCATTTCAATTACTACACTCAAAATTGCTTGGACCAGGTTGTTTTAGGCTTACAAAATTTCCCAGGCACTCCACATTCCACCCAGTAGAAAATCAGATATTGTGCCTCAAAAAACTAAAGCTAATACGGTCTTATCCTGGGAGCTTGACATGATGTTTATGGCTGCCAATTCTTTCACTGTCTCTAGTTGCAATTCCATGGTGGTGGGCAGCATCTTGGCTTATCTTGATCAAGTGACCTCAAGGTGCCTAAGATCAATAATGCTTTGGAGCTAGCCACAAGAAGGTCAAGGGTTGTTTTTCAAGAATTGATGGGATGGAGGAGAATGAAAGCCTAGAAGAAGAGATTATTGATAAGGAGTCAGTTAGTAGATCAACAGGTTCTCAGTTTCCCAACGATTTCCCAAAGCCCTCTTTCAAGGAACAAACCAAATATACCTTTGATGATGCAAGAGAGGAAAGTGGTGAAACAACACTTCAACCTGGTATTCCTTCTTTTATTAAAAAGACTAGGATCCATGAATGCTCAATTTGTCATAGGACTTTTGCTTTAAGGAACGCTTTGGGTGGTCATAAGAGATATCATTGGAGTAGCATAGGAAATTCAGATACTATTAGTACTATGTCAAGCACCAAGGAGGCCCCTGTGCATCAGTAGAGGCCTATGAGGTCGTACCTGTTGGACCTAAATTTTCCTTCCCCTATGGATGATGACTCTGAAGCTAGACAACTCAATGTTTTAGGTATGAATGTTAAAAATTCTCACAAGCCTTCCGATGTTGAAACTCATAGTAAAATGAGCCTTCTTTTTCTCTAGTCTTGGTGGATGGGCACCTACCCATAACAAGGACATTTCTTGTACAATAATCACAGTTTGTAGCCTATAGAAGATGAAGAAGATAGTAAGCTAGGAATGAAAAATGACTTTGGCAGGGTAGAAGATTTGAAAGTCTCAAACAGGTTACAAACTTGGTTGCAACTGTGAGCAGACAATTTTATGTAATTGATAAATTCTTCTACATTATTTGTTCCATTGATGTGCATGTAATTCTATAATTCCCAAGTTCAATGATTTTATTTAGCTCATTCAAAACTTATAATGGTACCTAGGCACTTAATCAAATGCTCATTTCTTTTTTTCTTTATTTTTTGTGGACAAGACCACCTTGGGTATATTTGAATCAATTGCCATTTATTCTTCTACCATGTCTGAAACTATACAAAATTATTGCCTTCACAAAATAGAATATTTTGATTCTCATGAGCTACTATCTCTAATTTGATTGTAGAAAGTATTATAATGCATCAAGTTAAACTGGTCATTTGTTCAATAAGTGAAATTCAGATCATACAGACTTGTTAAACTCTAGATTAATTGTGAATTTGTGCAAATATTTTAAGTACCTAAACCAAATACAAGACTAATTACAAATAGTTTGTAAGATATAATTTTTTGAGATTACAAGTATAATAAGAAAAACTTAGGAGTAACATTACATGGCTTGTATGGTTTCTTCCATGATCAATATGTTGAATAGGAAGCAACCATTGCTTGCATGCTCTCAGTTTCAAGCCAAAAGATTACAAAACTCACAAAATTTCATTGCATGTAGATTTGACATTCAGTAAATTTAATCAGAAATTTTTTAAAAATGTACAAAATTTCCCACTAAATTTTGTATTCTACATTTCTTTTCAACTCAACTTGAACACCCTAACAATTAGGTAAGTATTAACCTTTTCTCCATAAATGAAAATTCAAAAAGTGTAGTTGTTAAGCAGTTCACTTGAATTATATCATTCTACTTAAAAATCATCACTTTCAATGGTCAAACACTCAATAGAAAATTTAAACCTCATCTAATCCACCTTATCAAAAGCCTTGAAATGTAATCACATGTAAAGTAGTTAAAATGTCTGTATATTTACTTATTTATCAATTATAGCACAATTATTCCACTTTATTATTAAATAGCATGTCCTAGCTACAACTTACCTATCTTAACTCATTTTGACACATGTGGACATGATAGGATCCTTGATGTGGATGACATGCTTATTATAATCTATATCTTGGATTGGATATGAGCCTCTATAAGATGTGAAAATTAGTAGTCTCTGGTTGTGGCATGTTATGTAGGTTTAAAACTTGGGGTCTCCATAGCTAGGGCCTATGCCAAATGGGTACTTCACTTAAACTGTGTCATACAAGTCCATGCATGCCCATCCCATAACCATAGATGCAGAAGCGTAAGGAATAATGTTGAGACAACCATAATGTTCATGATGGGCAGACCAAGACTGAGCAACTTATTGATCTCCCCATTTATTTGCTTCAAAAGGAGCAATATTAAACACTTGGAATCTAGATTGTAACCTTTTTTTTATCATCATGGAGGCTTACTTTGTTAAAGATTTTGAAAAGAAACATCTTCAATGACTATTATTTATTTATCTTGGCCATAATATAAAGTTTAAGATACTAATATAAATCAAGAAACAAATGGACTATCATTTTAAAATTTAGCATGTTCAATAAATCTCATAAAGAATAGTAACATTTACTACTTTTTAATAGTAATATATTGATTTTATTCTAGAAGTAAAATATTAAAAAATATTAAAATATTAAAATAAGATAAATATATATAAAATAACTAATAAAAAATTATATAAAAAAATAACAAATATATTATAAAAAATATAATAATTTTTAATGATAAAAATAAAAATTTAGATTATGTATCAATATTTTTGTGATTTAATTTTTTTAATTAATATATAATTTATATAATTATTTAATTTTAAAATTATTATAAACAAACAATTGAAAAACAGATATATAAAGAAAGAGTAAGTATTACAATGGTTAATAGTCACACTATTATTATCATGATTATCAATTGAAATCATAATAGATAGGAAACGAGTGTATTCCACAAAGGATAATAATCAACATCTGAAATTTCATTCACAAAGACTTTTTTCTCATGATAGTCAATAGTTATAGACTTGGAAAAAATAGAAACACAAAATATATTACCAAAATATTAAAAAATCTATTTTTTATCCACTCATTAGATACATAATTTATTTTATAAATTAAAATAGATGATAACAAATCTATGTTATTTGACATCAGAATTGTACCATCTAATATATTTTATATTTGAAAAATGTTAGTCAAATATAATAATATAAATGCTTCTTAAAGAATGAAAGAATAAACTTTCTGAAAAAAATATTTATTAAAATATTTTAAAAATATTTTTTCTATTAAGCTAGACAACATTCTTCTTCACACCAACTTTTACAACATTCTTCTTCACACCAAGTTCTATGTTAAGGTACCCAATTTTGACTTGGCAAATTTGGTGTGTAGATATTTTAGCCATAAACTAACCACCATGACAATAACATGAGGATATTACACCATAGTGGATCTATAAACTTCCCATCAGTTATAGACCTCCTCTCAAACATAAATTATAAAAAATATAATCGACATAACCATTGCACCTCATGTTCATAGACGCATAAGATGTTGGGGAAGTGTTTGGCTTCTCCATAGGGGTTGTATTCAACTGATATATAAGCCATAGTTCATACCGATTTTGTCTACTTGGGAGAGATGGCATGCAAAAGAAATCGGTGATCTCATAGTTCCACCGAATTCATCGGCCAAGTACATGGCATGCTATGTGATAAGACCGCTAGATTGGACACAACAGAAACGGTTTATATTTCAAATTAATTATCATGCGTGAGTTAGCTCTATCAGACCAAGAGATACCATACCGATCTGGAGAAAAAGAATTTAATTATCATGGTTGGAATTCCATAAGGCCGACTGAGTAGTTGCTTAAATATAGCATACAAGTTTTGAGAGTTAGCTTCGAATGCTACAGGTTTGAGTGCAAACACCCTAACAGGATGAAGTTACACAATACATGAGGGCCGATACCATCAGCCAAAGGCCATACATTGCATATCGTTCTGTATAAAGAATAAGATATTTTAAGATATTTTAAGAAATCAAAGACAAGAGGCTGAGTTAAACGGTGCGGTTAATCTATGGTTCAATCATGCTGCTACTGATTACATTCTCTTAGAGTTTATTGAACTTAAGGAGAAGTAGAATCAGGCAAAACTTTAAATCGTTTAAATGGAGCAATTAGGTAGATAGATGAAATATAATACAGTGAAACTTACCCTTTTAATGCTTCCTTTGTCCTTGCGCCTCTGACATAGCTTCTCATCCTCGTTCTTTTCCGGTATCAGTTTCCTTCACAACTGAAGGCATTGGTGATAGAGGTAAGCTAGCCTGCGAGCAGGAGAATTGCACCAAGCCCCTTTAATTTTGACAATCTTTATATAACGAAGTAATCAAACAAAGCATTAAACAATCACACTATTCTGAATATGCTATCAAGCACTAGACTCAAATAGACAAACCAAGTCACATATGACAACATGGTTAGGATGAAGCACAAATGGGACATTACAATCCCTCACACCTTACCACTCCCTATCTCCTTCGTCCCCCCTCTCTCTCCCTCTCTCACACACACAATCTCTCTCCACCTACCCCTCCCTAACTCTCTCTATACTTATCCCTCCCTCCCTACCACTCCCTATCTCCCTCCTTACCTCTTTCTCTCCCTCCCTCTATACCTATTTTTTAATAATAATACAATATATATTAAAATATATTAATACTAATATAATATATAATATACTATTTAATATCTAATATATAATATATATTACAACATATTAATACATATATATTCTCAATTGGATATAACATATATCCATTTTGCTTCCATTTTACTTTACAAAATGGATATCTATTTTTTCTTAACAAAATAGATATCCATTTTGTTTGAGTGGGCAAAATAGTCAAAATTTCATTTTGGGTGTCCCAACGGTTCCCCACATCCTCTTTGGTGTCAGGAATGTTGTGATTTATGTGCATTACAAACAAAATTTCACTTTTTGAGCACTCTTTTACACAAAAGTTTCTCCTTTCAATCATCGAGGTACTTTTTTGAGTTGGGATAATGGGAAGCAACAATTGTCATAAAGTGAAAAATGTCAAGTAGAGGAAGTCAAAGCAAGTAGGGAGATATAAAGAGTTAGGGAGAGCATTGAAATAAAAGGTATGCCAAATTCTCTCCAAGGAGAACACTCCTCTTTACCTTTAAATGAAATTGAAAGTGACCATGATATTGAATTTGAAAATATTGAACAAGAAATTGAATTCTAAGTTTAAAACATGAAATTGAGAAACAAAATGTTGAACATGAAATTATAAATGTTGAGCATAAAACTAAAAATGAAAATGTTGAACACGAAATTGAAAATATTGAAAAATGTGATGAAAAACTTATTGATATGAGTAACATCATAGACAAAGAAGAATAAGTACATGGAAATTTTCTTGATGAATGTGGATATACAACCCATGAAGTTGAAAACATACTCTATAATCCACTCATTCATAGCATTGATGAAATCGATAAGACACAAGAAAAAATGAATGTTAATGTATCTCCAAATTACATAAGAAGAGAGGATATTTGTGAAGAATAAAATGAAATCCTAAATCCATCTATTTGTAATGACTCCAGTAAATATTCTCAACATTCAAGAATCCCAAAATGGTTACTTGAAATAGATGAGAACATAACAGATAAACTTGAAGGAAAAATATAATCACGAACCGTTCAGTTGTGGGCTACCCAAATGTTCAATCAATACATTTCCTGAATAAGACATTAATTGAACAATGCCAAATTTTTGTACAATTGCTGAAATATTACAAAATGAGACCATTACTAAAGAAATTGAAGATTTGTGTAAACAAAAAGTTCAATTGAAATAACATTATTGTCAAAAATATTTTTAATACACTCAATTCTATTGGAAAGATTAGTAAGGAAAAAGATAAGAGAGTTGCTCGTAGAGTAATAACATCTTTAGTAAGCAATCAATTAATAAAGGCTCAATTGTTGAAGCAAATATGTGTTGACTTAAGGCTAAATTGTAAAACATTGCCAAAAACACTAGCAATAAGATCAAGACTAGATAGTCCTCTTCAAAATGATACTTGTGATTTTAGTGGTAGGCTTCCATGAGTTGATAAGAAGTTAACTAATATCACAAATGATGAAATTCAACAATTTTGGCACTCTAACTCTAGAGTATCACCAAATATAAAAGAAGTTTGAAAAAATAATTAGTGATCGAGACTGCACACATCCTAAACATTTCTTAGAACATATTCAAACAACATTGTTCAAGCTATTTTGTGAAACACATCCAAATTTGAAAATATCACAAAGGGAATTTGAATCTTGTAAGCCATTTTATTGTTTGCCTCTTAAAATTCATAATACATGTTGTTGCAAATACCATGTGGAGTTTTTTGTGTATCATGAACTATTATGCAATATGTGTTCTACTTTGTATACTAACAAAATGCTACAAGAGTGTGTCGCAATGCAACTACCAAGGTCATCAAGTGACTTATTAGATTTATTTTTGTGTGCTAGAGATGATGGTTGCATTTTCTATAAAAATGATTATTTAAATGAAAAGTGTTTGCAATGTAGTGGGTTATCAAATTTTATATCATGTATTCATAAAGGTAGTGAGCATGATTTTGAAAAGAAAATAGAAAAAGAGATTTGAGATAGTGAAATACAATTTGAAGAGTGGATGTGAAGGTTCTGAATGTGGATTGGTTACAAGAGAGGTAAGTATTGTTGATTTTATTGTAGATTTTAAGAATTTTTTTTTACAAGTATGCAAGACACAGCTATAGGTCTACATGGAAGGATCAACAATTCAGGATGTGTAAGGATTTTTCCCGATTGGAACTATCATCTTTGTAGTTGATTTCACAAAAAACTACACACTGCAACCACAAAATGAAGTCTAATCTCAATATTACAATTCAGTTTAGGTTGCTATTTTTGTTCACATCACATACAAACATGCCCTTGATAGTACAAAAGAGAACATGAAGATAGTCAGGTATTACCATTTTTACATGAGTGATGATCAATATCATTCATCATAGTATATACAATACTGTTTTAACAAAAAAATTGAGTTCTTGCAGGAAAAAAGATACTACAATGGTTCAACATCTCATTTGGCCAGATAATTGCATCAAACAATTTAAGAATGCTCATATATTTTATTGGTTGAGTAGAATGCATGGAGAGAGGGGTATACCTCATATTTGGAGATTTTTGAAGTTGGGCATGGAAAAGGGCAGCATGATGGAGCAAGCACATGTGTAAAGAGGGCTCTACTTAAAGAATAACTAAATATTAGAGGTGGTGTTGCATTCATTGATGTAAGTTCAATTGTTGAGTGGTGTAACTATGCATTGTCACAAGGAGGGGCACTTGATTCAAAAGTGTGTAGGTTATTCTAGTTGATTTATGAAAGTAAAGTGGGATAGATATTTGATTGTTAGATAATCAGGGAATCATCAAAGATGTATTCATTTTGAAGCTCAAATGCAAGCACATGGACTATTTGGATACAAGATTTAGCTTGTTTTTATCAGAGTTGTATTAAATGTGAGTGGGATAGTTGTGATTCAAGTGACTGGGTAGATACATGGATTCCATAATATCCAACCCCTTTATATGAAGCTTGTTCATCTTTACTCAGTCAAATGGAAACTTCATTTGACTATGACCATATTTTAGACCTTGTACAACCAATATATGTTTATGCAATTGTTGCCCCACATGGGAATGAAGAGAGTCAGACTATTGGTTGGAACAATGCATTCGACCAAAAAAAGCTAACACAACCTATGACAGATGATGATGGGTTCACATATCCTACAAGATCAGTTGTTATTGTTGGAACTTGGTTACGAACATATATGATTAGAAATAATGGAATCCCTGGATTTGAAGAATTTGAGAAGCACAAATACTTGTGTATTCACACCTAGTTATAGCAACAAATATTAAATTATTGAAGCATCATGTAAAACCAATAACAAAATAACTATGAATGATTACTATTGTTGATCATGAAGCAATATTGGAAACTTTGAAGATAAGAATTGAGCCCTCATGCACATTTGAGTAGTAGATCTATTTTTTCTATGGGACAGGTATGATATTGTTCATCTTATTTAGACTCATGCTACTTTTATGGGTTGGATTAAAAGTACACTAAAAGTTTGCATAACAATTAATTGGTATATAAAAATATATATAAGTTTTTTGGATAAGAAAGGTATATTTTCAAGCGAATTAGATCAATACATCCACGGTTGTGTTATGAGTACAATGAGGTTATGATGGTAATGTATCAACATATAATTTATAAGTAGTGATTCTTAATCTTGCATCATATTTGGTTTGAGAGAATGTTTAGTTCAAAATTTGTAGTTCATGTTGCTTATACTCAACAATTTGTCTATATTTATATGTAGGTCTAATACACTCAAGTTTGGAGCATGAGGAGGTTACAATGACTAAAAATCCACCATTTTTGAGTTTCAAATAAGTCTTCAAGCTTTCTTTTCTTAACAATTTATTTGTTTATATATGTAGGTTTTTTAGAGAATTTGAAGCAAAGGAAAGAAAATTGAGATCAATAGTTATAACTTTTACAATGGTTACATATCACTCATAAGGTGTCATCCACATATAATTCTTAAGTAGTGATCCATAATCTTCCATCAAATTTGGTTTGAGAGAGTGTTCAATTAAATTTTCTAGTTCATGTTGCTTATACTCAACAATTTGTGTATATTTATATGTAGGTCTACTACACTCAAGTTTGGAGCACGACGAGGTTACAATGACAATAAATCCACCATATAATTCATAAGGTGACATCTCCGATAGAATTATAAGTTGTGATTCTTAATCTTGCATCATATTTAGTATGTAGTTCATGTTGCTTATACACAACAATTTGTCTATATTTATATGTAGGTCTATTTGTTTTTTGGAGGAGTGAGGAAAAATTGCTTCTACAAGGACAACGACAGGGATCACCTTAGGCTGGTAGTGATGAGAATGACATGTAGCCATAGAGAGGGAAATATGATATGCATAAAATTTGTACACTTTAGGATGGTAGAGATGAGATTGACATGTAACCATAGAGAGGGAAATATGATATATGCATACAATTTGTACACCTTAGGGTGGTGCATTGATGTATTTGTACATGAGGAAATGGAAAATATGATATGCATGTTATCAATTATATTGACATGATGGATGTGATGTTTTGTGTGTATGCTAACAATGCACATGGTATGTAACTAGATTGATTATATTTGTATGGTCATAGGTAAAAAAATTCACAATGTATGTATGTATGTTCATGAATCTCAAATGTAATATCATGTGTAAGTATCTCATGTGTATGTTCATAAGGCTCTTAAGAGACTATGCCATAATAGTGCACTCTGATTTGATTGGGTGACTTGGAGATGAACATAGCCCTTCCTAAGCATTTAGCTGCCCACTTGGATGTGTCAGTGTAGTCGATTTTTTTCCAGGAATCATAAAACAAAAAATATGCTCCTTTCCAAATTTTCATTGCTCTCTACTAACAATTTTTGCAAGTTTGCATTCTAAGTTGGTATGGTCAAATGGTGTTGAGTTGACCAATACTGAGAGGTTAATGTGGAGGAATGCCATATGGAATTGTACATACAAATAAAACATTCTTAGATGCCATGAGGTTTGAGAACCACTTCGTCATAGTTTGGAGAATTTTTTCTCTTAGGGCTCTTAAGAGACTATGCCAGAGTAGTGCACTCTGAAATGATCAATTGAATTGGACAACAAATAGAGCTCTTCCCTAGAATTTAGATGCCCACTTGGACGTGTTGGTGTAGTCAATTTTGGTCCAAGACGCATGAAACAAAAAATATACGTATTGCCAAATTTCAACTGCTCTCTATTGACACTTTTTGTAAGTTTTCCTTCTAAGTTGGCATGGTCAAACGGTGTCGTGTTGACCAAAATTGAGAGAGGTTTATGTGGAGGGATTCCATATGGACTTGTATGTGTAGATGAAACATTCTTGGGTTCCACAAGCTCCAAGAACCACTCCATCATAGTTTGGTAGTTTTTTTCTCTTAGGGCTCTTAAGAGACTACACTAGAATATTTAGTGCACTCTGAAATGATTGGGTGGCTTGGAGAATGAATAGAGACCTTCCCTACCATTTACCTGCCCACTTAGATGTGTTGGCACAGTTGATTTTGGTCCATGATGCACAAAACAAAAAATATGCTTATTGCCAAATTTTAACTCCTCTTTATTGGCCATGTTTATGAATGATAGTCATTACTTTCATTGGTTTCATTTATGCTTGTAAAAAGAAGATTTAACATTATCAATTTAGTTTATACTATTGCTTTATTATGCTTTGGAATTGAGTAATCAATTCAATGCATCTAGAGAGGTTAAGAAAAGACATAATGTGGGTTAGTAAGATTTATCATGCTTTGGAATGATTTCTTGAGATATATTCATTTTTTTTTATAAAAAAGGTAGATGCACATTGCTTAGCCTGGATATCCCCATTAGTGATTATCTTGTAGTTATTTTCCTTGATCTTTACATATTGATTGTGTAATGGCATGAATTTGTACCCCTAGGAAAATTCCACATTTACACTATCCCCTACCTTAGAAAATTAAGTTCGATAATGCAATCCCTAATTTTGTCACCTTTCCTTGTCCACTTGGAAGATGTTTTGCATGTCAATGGGGGATATTCTGTATGGGATGATAGTACAATGCGTGGAAATTTGTGCAATGCGCTGTCGTCTTGACAAGATTCCCACCTCTAGAATTTACAGTCCATTGGACGTGAAGTGTAATGTTTCCTTCCCTTCATACCAACTTTGAATGTCTCTTTTTCCTCCATTTTCACCTTTCAATGGCTATCTCATTCATTCTTTCATGCTTCTTTATCATCTTCACACTTTGGGCAACTATATTCACTCTTCTCGTTCACTTTCAACACTTTCAAGCTCCACCACCTCCATTGAAGCTATAAGTTAGTGTTTTGTTGGTTCACTCTCCTCGTTGCGGAAACATTGGTCTTTGAGGGCTTGCACGCTCACTCCTTTCTCCATTTTCCTTGAGAGCACTTGGTTGAGAAGGCGATATTCTTCCATCTATTGTATTGATCTATTGTAGAATATTGTGTTTGTTTATTGCTTGGTATCTCTATTTCTACGCAATCTCCTTTATCATATTTCTCCAATCATTTCTATCTAGCTATCCATGGAGGTGGAAACACCAAAGTGAGGGATTGACTGAGACAGTCCTCTAAACAAAGCCCCAACATTTTCCTATCTTCTGTGTGCAGGTTCTCCTTGAGGTGAAGATCTTGAAGATATCAAATTATGGGTAGGAAGGTGCACTTTCATCACCCTTCTTTGTCAATTCATAGATTAGATTAAGTTAAAGTATTCTTCATGTTATTATGTCATTTTTTCACTTTCTATTTTCGTTACCATAGTAAATTTCATCTGTTAGGTCGTTAGTCAAATTTATGTGATTTTAGACCATACCTTGCACTTTCTGTTTGTACGGATGCTAGTGTGCCGTGTTGGAGTCCATGTCCCACGCTATAGTCCTTTAGCAATAAGTTGTTTGAGTTGGAGTCTAGACTCCAAAAAAAATTTCACCTAACTTCCTAAAATATTTGGGTTTGTAGAAGGACAGTAGCAACCAGATTGCTCTTCCTTTTTAGCCTTTAAAATTTGAACTCTTTTGAAACATTCTGCTAGCTTGAGGTAGATCAAGGTAGCCTATTGTTCTAGACTCTCCTGTGACTTGTAGTCCTAAGTAGCTGGTCCCCCTCCTCTACAGATTGGTTGAAGGATTTTGACCCATACAAGTCTTATGGACTCTATGAAGTTTGGACCATATAGATTTGGTTCATTTACTTTCCCATATACATTGAATTATAGGGATAGAAGCTCAAGGGAGATTTTGGAAATTTTAAATCTTCTTTGGATTAATAATATTCTTAAATGATAGCCCTTGAAATTGGGTGGCGATGGTGTTAGGAGGCTCTTGGGTAACCTATATGAACTCGAGGTTGGTGAGGCTATTGTCAACAATGCTAAAGGATAATGATATTGGCTTGGGGGTGTTACAAGACCTTGTGCATTTCCTTGTGCCATTTTTCTTAAGATCCTTCGCTACTAGCCCTTGGATAATTTTTTTCCATTAGATGTTGATATATTTGTGATTATATGATTGATAGTATTTTAGATTAGTTTGTAAATATTTAGATAATTGACTAATGTAGAGTAGGAGGATTTTATGGGCTTTGGCTGGTTTTGAGGTTTCTTCTCCAAAGTGGTGTTTTTCTTGCCAAGATTGGGATGAGACTAACTTATGGGAATTTAATTTTGGTTCATGGGATGGATAGTAATAACATGTTATTGGTTTACTGGGTCTTGGTTTCTCACAGTTTCGTATGGAGAATCTATAAAAATATGACCCATAATGATATCATCAATGGTGTCTTGGTCAATACCATAACCATCATCATAGAGATTATATTTTTGGTTATTGATAAGACTATCATCATCATCATAAGGATTATATTTTATTTGGTTAGCAAGATTGTCATCAACATCATAAATAGTGAAGGTGTTTTTAGATTGGTTATAATGATAAAACTCATATAATTAAAATGGATTTCAATTATAATGGTAAAACTCATATAATTAAAATGGATTGATAATCCCCATGTCTCATGTGTTTGGATTTTAGATGAAGTCCTAGCTTGTTGAATGAGATGATAAAATCAAGAGTTAATGATATTTTTTGTAGGTTAGGATTTGGGTTTTAATTTTTTGAATGATTGGATTTGGATAATTTGGATGATTTAGGTTTTGAATGACTTGAGGATTGGAATTGATTTTGGAGGCTCAAGTATGGGATTTTGGATTGAGTGATGATTGAGGAAAATTATTGACCTTTGGATTAAGGTTGGATTTATTGAGCTTTAATGATTGGTCTTGTGGGATAGGAGAATTTGGGTCAAGGTAATGTGATGGCGATTGGGATTGGAATGATAAGGATTTATTGAATTTAGATTGTTGATTATTTGTATTAAAAGGAATAGGTGTTTTCCTTAAGTAAATATTTGGGATGATGTGGGTGGATGATTAAGATTGATGATTTGGATGGATCAACTAAGATAGATTGCAAGATTTGAACAAACAAAAAAATTCAAAATTTGGATCATAGAGATGTTTTAGATTGCTTAATATTTTGGAACCTAAGAATTCTTGTAGAGTTCAAAGGATATACTTGGGACCTAATATGATTAAGGATCCCAAGGATATGATATTAGTCCCTAAGGATAATTAAGTGTACTAAATATAGATTAGATGATTTGATATAAGGCATTCAAATTGACTTTTAAGATCCCAATGATTTTCCTTTGAATTTTAGAGTATGATGATTCTAAAGGGGATCAAAAAATTGGAGTGGGGGTTTTTCTGATGTTCAAGGAGGACCTAAGGATCTAAAAGATTGTATTTGATTTGATGTTAAAATCTTGTGGGATTAATTTGGATGGTGATTATGGAGTAAGACCTAAAGATTAGAATTGACTTTATGGACTAAGGTTTCAAAGGGGTTTATTGATGTGATGCTTAGGGAATGGAATAAATTTTGTATGGATTTAGCTTTGATTTGGATGGGGGATAAGGTTTTATTTGGATGGTTTAGAAATGGTTGAAGTTTAGATTGATTTAATTTGGTATGAATGGGATATTTAGGCTTGATTTAATAGTTTAATGAATTAAGGTTTGGGTTGGATTGATTAAGATAGGGAGATATGGACAAAGGTTATTATGAATTAATTTTATAACATTATTTTGAATCTTTCTTGATGAAAATATATGATTTGTTAATGCATTATAAATTAAGTATGGTATGCTCTATTGCTAATTTATTCATGTTACATTATGAAAGACATATGTTGTTTACAATACATGCATCTTATGAAAAAGATATTGCTAGGGAAGCTATCAAATTCTTCTCCTCCTTTCAAATGAATCCTAGCAATGCTCTCCAGGTAAATGTTGACTTTCTTGAAGTGATCCCTAATGTTATTTCAGATTTAGACTTAAAGAGGATGACTAATGTTGTTTCTTTGGAACAAGTCAGAAAAGGCTATTGTAGACCCCTAAAATTGACCTAGGCTTGCGAACTCAATTTTCTCCATACTTCTTCTAAAACATAATTAAAATATTTGATTATGTTCTATCCAAATTCAACTGTTAATCAAATAATTCTCAATTATTTAATTAATTCATAGCTTTTATTCTTCTTGAATATTTAAATAAATAAATTACGTTTATTTTATTTAAATACACCACTAATGTCTAATCTCTTCTTTAATTAAATAAATCATTAAATTTATTTCATTAATTCATTATTCCCTCTTGATTTTTTAAATAAATAAAATTTTACTTATTTATTTAAATATCTCTCTAAAACTAAATATTTTCTCATAATTAAATAAGTCCTCCATAATTTATTTAATTATTGGTCCACTTCTTCCATAATTAAATAATTAGAATTAATTATTTAATTGTCTCATTTAATTTCCTCCAAATTTAAATAAAATCCCTTTTTACAAATAAGTAATTTTAAATTACTATTTGTTGTCACCTTTTTGAATTAAATTAATTTTAATTCAAAATAGCATTCTCCTCCATAAATCAAATAGTTTCTAAAATGATTTGATTTTCTAATTCCCTCTTTTTCTATCACATGCATTCTTATCCCTTGATTTGATTTTCTTAAATCAAATCTTGTCCACTCATTTTGAATTCAACCTAATGTTGTCCTAACCCTAATTATGGGTTGTGTAATTAAATTTTTTCCATTGATTCTAGGACACTTGTCAATCCTCAATACTGGTTGTTCATCCAAAATGGCATTTTTTATAAAATGCCAATTTTGGTCTCATTTGGAAGACACTTCATCTTTTAGAGACTTCATCTTTTAGACACTTCATCTCTTGCATACTTGATCTCATGCTATCTAGATTTCTTGCATACTTTTGACATTTAGGCATATTTTAGTTTAGATTTGCTTACTAGTTGCATAGTGCATAGTTTAGCATTTCACTCAAAATCCTTCAACATTTGCTTGGTCTTAGCATTGTCAAATCTTGCTCACACAAAATCTAAGGGCACATCACATATTGCAACAAGTTGAGAAGGTGTAATGGAGGTCAGCCATGGAGATTGAAGACACTTGGTGAGATTGTTCCTCTTTGTGTTTTCATGTTATTTTCCTGTGCACTTCATTACTTATTTGGGTTTTAGTTTATTTAGACACTAATCATGCTAACCTTTATTTTACCCTTAGTTACATTGGTGAACCTGACAATCGTTTTTGCAGTTTTCATATGGATTTATTTCAACTTTTTTGCAGGTTCAAGTATGAAATGATGCAATCGCAACCTTTTGAGATGCAAATGCCTTGTCAAATGCATTTGCTTTCAGAAATGACACATCTACTTTGTCAAGCCGCATTCGTGAGCCCGAACAATGCAATTGACATCTTGAGTTGCATTCATGAACTAGAGCAACACATTTGATCTTGAGCCACATTTTTTTTACCCAACAATGCATCTTCTTGTTGCATTTCTAGTATTTGGTCCCGCAACGCATCTGCTCTGTTGCAACACATTCGCCTGGGTAAGATTTATTTTTGGATTTTCCTATATTTTTCTAGATTTCAGTTCTTGCTTTTTAGGTTAGATATATTTTTTGGTTACTAATCTATTTGTTATAGCATGTGGCAAGATGGAAAAGGAGTCTAATCCCTTGTTGACCGTGTTTTTATTAATTTTCACAATGTTAATCAAACAAACAACTACAACTTTTCATTTACATTTCATGAGTTAAAATGAGCATGCATGCACATTCATTGGATTAAAAAGAACACAATCATGCATTACAACTCATGGGTTTAAAATGAATTTGTATTATCTCATAACATTGGTTTAAAATAAACACTGTTTGTCTCACATTTCATTTTGGGGGTTTAAAATGAGCAAGTGTCTTGTGTGTCTTGTGGTATAGTGATACTCTCCCAAGTGTGTATGTCATTCTCTTGCACTTGGAGCAATTTGGAGAAAACAAAAACACTAAGAGATTGTTACTTTATCACCCCTCACATTTCATTTTGGGTTTAAAATGAACAAATCTTGCGAGTGTGAGTGGAGTATATAGCGTGTGTTCTCTCTTTATTCATGCAAAATAAAGATTGATCGAACTATGAATATACTTGCTTTTGTTTATCTTAGAGGGTCTGCCTTGTGGGAGAAAGTAATCACCCAAGGGAATGACCCAACCGATAACACACTAAAGCCAAGCGAATTCTAGCTAATATATAAGTGTGGGTACTTGAACAAAGGAACGTATCACGATGATGGTTTCGACGAGAAGGGAAACAATGGTCTCTCACCACATGGATCATCCCCCACGAACATAAATTTTGTACTAGAACCCTTGTTATAGTTGACCAAAAACCTTTATCTATTCTTTGGTGTAACAATGATCATTGCAAAGGCATCCACATTTTTGTAGTTTTTAGTAGAGATGATTAGTATGCCATGGGATTTTTATGGGGGATGGAAGCTTGGTTGACCTAAGAAGTGAGTGCACTGTAAGGGGGAGCCAATGTGGCCAAGCTTTTCAATTCATCCACTAAGAATAAGTGCGGTTAGAGTAAAATCTGTGTGGAATATAAAAGAATATAGTCCTTCAAGCCATAGGGTTGTACTTGTCTTCTATGTGGTTGTTTTCACAAACTTTCAAGGACAATGTGTTTTCCAAGTGTTTTTAAGACCAAATGAACAATTAAACATCTGTTTTAGATCTAGAAACAATCAGCCAACTTGAAACAATTCCAAAATTTGGCTAAAACTGTAAAAATAATATTTTATCCAAATTGCAATGCATTTGCTACTCTATGCAACACATTTGACCTATTGCATCACCTTTTCCAAACTGTAAACCACATCTGACTGTATTGCACTGCATTTATTGTCTAGAATATCACATTTGATTTGTTGCATTGCATTTGACAACTAGGAAAAATGCATTTGTCTGTTGAATCGCATTTGTCCCATCAAACCATACTTTGTTCAAACTTGTAATGCATTTGCTACTTACTATAACACAATTGAAATCCTGAGCCACATCCATTGCCCAAAATGATGCATTTGCTAATCTTGCGATGCAATTGACCTCCTGCGATGCATTTGCTACTTACCATGACACATCTACTTGTCATTAGAATCATTGTCAAAACCATCACATTTGCATTTCTTGCAACACAATTGCTACCTTAAATGATGCGTTTGACAAACTGCAATTCATCTGTGACCTGCAATGACGCAATTGCCTAGCAAAAACAAACAGTCCAAAATCTGAGTCCAAGCACTATCAACAAACATATGTCCTCAATTGTGATGCATTTTCCATTTTGCAACGTGCAATTGTGACCCAGAATGACACATTTGCTATTTTGAACCGCATTTGATACCCATAACGACGCATTTTCCTATCATTTTAACAAATCATTGTCACTATCTAAGTCTAAACCTAGGCATTTTCAATCAATCTTTAAACACATTTCCTTAGTGGTTTCTATCCAAAATTTGCAAAACTTAGGTTGCATACCTTAGGCTTGAGTCATACATTTGCATTGTCATTCTTTGGACTTCATTACCATGTCTTCCATTGATCTTGATTTTCTTGCTAGTCAAGTTGAATATGAATTGCTTCGTAATCATGAATACCAACAAGCCTTAGACTTCAAAAGACAATTCCTCCAATCCAAAAATCAATGTCCTTCTTACCACCAACCCATAAATCTTAGTCCTCCACCCATCAACCCTCGCTATCAAATGTCCCTTAACAAAAAACCTACCATTAGGTCCCAACAAATGTCCACTTCTCACCCTTATCCTAACCTTGACAAGGGAAACCAACTATCCACTAGTCCATTCCAAGCCTCCTCGTCATATTCTAGTCCTTCACCTATCAATCCCGTCCAAGTATCTATGTCCTATCCTTATCAACCATCCACTAACTCATGTCAAGCCTCCACATCATACCATATTGATCTCGTCCAACTCTCCACGTCCTATCTTAGTCAACCTTATAGTAGTCCAGTCTCAATCCCCATGTCCTATCCTAGTCCTTCATCCACCAACCCCTTCCAAGTCTCCATGCCTTATCCTAGTTCTTCATACATTAATCCTTTCCAAGTCACTCCCTCACAAGCCACATTTGGTCATGAAAATTCTATCATTTTCCAAAGTCAAATTTCATTGTCTAAACTTGAGGATACATGTCAAAACGAAAGCCCAAGGTATGACATCATAACATCACCCTCATGTAAAGAACAAGGTAGTCCATCCCATGACCCTATCTTTCAGTCCATCCAAGAAGTCCTTCAAAACAATCATGGCATCCAAAATACACCTACCTTTGAAAAAGATTCAAATCCCAATCATATTGTCCAAGACAACCCCATCTTTTTCTAAGACACTACCATTGAGCAAGACATCCAAAACAACCCACTCCTTGATCTTTACGCCATTCATGACCAAACACTTGATGAGCCTATTTAGGACCTGACTATTGACACTTTCCAAAATGAGACACTTGCCTCCATGGGACACATAGACGATTTTCCTCTAGAACAAGATTCTTCCACTATGGACATATTTGCAAATGATCAAGCTATAGCTGAATTTACTGGACTCTATGACAATGACCATAATGATGGCTTCAACATCAACTTGGAAACACTGATAGAATCATTTGAATCTAAAATGTCCCAAGATCAGGCCAAAGACGTTAATCATAAATATGTCCAACATGTCAATGAATCTAAGACATCCTATCAATTAGGATCATCCACTTTTATTAGAGAAGGCTTTCTTGCAGAAAAAAACATTCCAAGTAATAGTGTCCACATACATCATGATGGGTTAGCATCTTGCTTTCAAAACAATAAATACCCCATCACAAGCAGAATTTGTCAAAGCATGCATTATCAAGGCAAAGGACTAGGCATATATGAGCAAGGAATTCAAGAACAAATATAGCTTCAAGAAAGTTACAAACTTCAAGGTCTTGGATATTCTTCAGTTAGCAAATCAAACAATGTCAGTGGAACCTCCTCGATATTGGGGGAAACCCTATCAAATACAAACGTCAAAATGGAGTCCATGAGTATTCCTTGTCATAAGATTGTTTCCAATGGCCCATCCATCCACACCACAAACCATCATTCCATCATGAATAAACAATCCCTTTGGAACCAACAAAACAAAATTCATACAAAGCAAAAAATCAGAATCAAATGTCAAAGGCCATTGAATCAAACAAAAAGTCAAGTGGACAAATGAAGTTAAAATGGATCCCAAAGAAATGTGGATCAAACAAAGAAAATATGTCAAGTGCAAAAGTCAATAAAAATGTGGAGCCACAAGACAAGAAGACTCTTGCATATAATAAATTTTGACCTCCTTCAAAAAGGTCATCAATCAAGACATATAAAAGCATTGGTTCCAAATGCCATCCTAATCAAAAGTCTAAACTGCATCATCCACCATCCCAAGTTTGGAAAATAAAAAGTGACTCTTCCAAACGTCCAAACATCCCTTCCACATCTACCATCATCCATCATAAGCCCACATCACGTCCACCATCCAAGACATCTACCTCACAAATCTATCACATATTGGCAGCAACTCTTTATCATAAGGACTCTCATGGCACTTTATTGTGATGTGTGTATTCTGATAAGGCCAACTCTAATATTAGAAAGGATCATAATGACATTAATCAATTACATGCGAGCGCTATGATCCTCACAAGGCAGTTACTTCTTAATGGTTGTTATTGGCATATCATGGCACCGGTCTCTACATCAGCACCATTAGCATAGTCAAAACAATTAGTCATCGGCTAAAGCGTCAAAGTTGTCTAGAAAATATCAAAACACAAAAAAAATGGAAAATATAAAAAATTGCCACCTTGATGAAAACCTGGCAAGCAGGCATCTTGGTGACAACCAAAAAATGACAAAATAGTAAAGAGAAAATTTCATCCAACAGTTGAAACTCCTATTAAATCGGGTTCTCTTGATAAGTACCATGATGAAACCGAAAAACACTTGTGTCATGTAAAATAAATCATCTATGTGGACTTTTACACTTGGGGCAAGTCGCTCCCCATTTCCCATGCCTTCCTCACCTTTATATCCATCCATTTAGTCCATATCATTCCTGTTCTATTTTTCTAATCTACCTTTATTCTTACAAACATGTTCATCAATCATGCTTTTGGAACACTCTCACATAAGCTTATCCTTTTGGTCATACACTCTCATTCGTGAAACACGTCCTTTGTCGCCATAACCTCATTATCCTTATGTGACATAGTCCTTGAAAATCATATGAAAATTCCTTTAGTCTCATGTCTCCTGTCCTTTACCAAGGCCACCTCTCATCCTTTCATGTTTGTCACCTATCTTAGCTTTCCCTTGTCAAATGGTTTAAGGATACTCCATCATCCCATCTAGTCCTAACCAAGTCATTCCAAATGTAGTAAGTCTAATCCATACAAGCACATTATCCAAAAGATTCCTTTGGCTTTGTTTCTGCCTGACCGCAGACACCTTGATACTTTCGCTACATTATCACTGCCGCCCTCACATTGTTTCGTGGATGTGTCCCCATGTCAAACAACGTCAATACCTACCAATTGGTATCTACTGACTAGGGATTATCATGTAGTATCATTCACATGCATTTGTCACAATCCTCTTAAACATTTCAAAAATCCAAAAAAAATTATAAAACGTCAAAAGGTCCAAAAAAATCATAAAATGACAAAAATCCAAAAAAATCAAAACATGTCCAAAACACAAAAACATCCAAATAACTATCAAAATACCAAAAACATAGTCAAAGTTTGTCATGCCAGTCAAGTCAGTCTTTGTCATTGTCAAACTATGTTACCTCTGTGACTAAAACGTGGGAAAGGCCATATGTCGATGCGCCCTTGAGGCTCCCTAGGTCAATAATTTAGCAATTGTCACATTAGTCAAATAAGTCAGACATGGTCACACGCGAACATAAGACAACCATTTCAAATGTCAACATTCAAATCATGAACTAGCAGACAACATAGTCCAATCAATCATACAGTCAACATTAGTCAAATTTCCAAAAACATTAGTCAAAATGTCAATCTCGTCACTCTTTGGTCCTCTCCCACATGTGTCCTTCTTGGACTTGGACCTCGTCAAAATGTCATTTGCCTTTTTCAGGATGTGTCCTTCCTGACTATAGGCACCATCAACACCGTCAAATTGGCAAACCCATCAAAATTGTCAAACTATCAAACTATCAAGCAATTAACATTTGACAAACAAACATTGGAAAAACACAATTACATGGTTGTTAATTTTTTGGTCTATTTTGTCTTATCTTTTGACTATTTTGTCTATTTTTGTCTTATCTTTTTATTGACTTGTCTTTTGGTCATGTTACTAGCTACCTCGAGGATGTCCCATGAAGTATTTAGAGGTGTGATGATGTCTCCTAACCTATTTTATTTTTCTTTGACTATTGTCTATGGATTGTTTTGACAAAAATACTAGAGAAAATTTTCCCTTAGTATGAGTTAGGACATTCCTTGCCTGTGACTGTCTGTTTTGCAAGCCGATGACCTTGAACACCTTTTCAATGTCATACCATGGTGTTTGTTGTCCATTTGTGTCATTTTTACTGCCCAATGATGATTTGAGCAACAACTATTAGTACTTTGGCAAATGTTGAAGGTTTATTTTCCTTCCCACCCTTCTTTTTCTATCTAACATTTCTTCTAGTCCACATTGTCATCATCCATATCTTTCACACTAACATTTCTTCTATTCCTTTGTCTTCTAATTTTCTCATTCATTTTGAGAGCACACTCGAGTTCTTGGAACCCGTCTGTCCTCTCAAGGGGGCATACTGCTACCTCATCATTTTCTTCATTGGGGCATATTTTTGACTTATTTTCTTTGTCACAATGCAATAGGCTGCATTATGACAAAGATGGGCAAAATGTAGACATGACTAAAATTGACCTAGGCTTGCAAACTCAATTTTCTCCATAATCCTTCTAAAACATAATTAAAATATTTGATTATGTCCTATCCAAATTCAACTATTAATTAAATAATTCTCAATTATTTAATTATTCATAGCTTTTATTCTTCTTGACTATTTAAATAAATAAATTACGTTTATTTTATTTAAATATGCCACTAATGTCTAATCTCCTCTTTAATTAAATAAATCATTAAATTTATTTCATTAATCCATTATTCCCTCTTGATTATTTAAATAAATAAAACTTTATTTATTTATTTAAATATGTCTCTAATACTAAATATCTTAGATCATAATTAAATAAGTCCTCCGTAATTTATTTAATGATTGGTCCACTTCTTCGGCCATAATTAAATAATTAGAATTAATTATTTAATTGTCTCATTTAATTTCCTCCAAATTTAAATAAAATGATTTATTTAAATTTCCCTCTTTCCAAATAAGTAATTTTAAATTACTATTTGTTGTCACCTTTTTGAATTAAATTAATTTTAATTCAAAATAGTATTTTCCTCTATAAATCAAATAGTTTCTAAAATTATTTGATTTTCTAATTCCCTCTTTTTCTGTCACATGCATTCTTATCCCTTGATTTGATTTTCTTAAATCAAATATTGTTCACTCATTTTGAATTCAACCTAATATTTCCCTAACCCTAATTGTGGGTTGTCTTATTGAATCTTGTCCATTGATTCTAGGGCACTTGTCAATCCTCAATCCTGGTCATTCATCCAAAATGAAATTTTCTATAAAATGTCAATTTTGGTCTCATTTGGAAGACACTTCATCTTTTAGAAACTTCATCTCTTGCATACTTGATCTCATGCTATCTATATTTCTTGCATACTTTTGACATTTAGGCATGCATATTTTAGTTTAGATTTGCTTACTAGTTGCATAGTGCATAGTTTAGCATTTCACTCAAAATCCTTCAACATTCGCTTGGTTTTAGCATTGTCAAATCTTGCTCACACAAAATCTGAGGGCACATCACATATTGCAACAAGTTGAGAAGGTGTAATGGAGGTCAGCCATGGAGATTGAAGACACTTGGTGAGCTTGTTCCTCTTTGTGTTTTCATATTATTTTCCTTTGCACTTCATTAGTTCTTTGGGTTTTGATTTATTTAGATACTAATCATGCTAACCTAAATTTTACCCTTAGTTATAGTTGTTTTCTCTTTTGGTGCATTCAAAGCCCCTAGCCTTGATGGGTTCTCTCCTATTTTTTTCCAAACTTACTAGGATATTGTTAAAACTGGCCTTTTTAATGCTGCTAGGGATTTCTTTAGGTCAGGTAGTTTGTTGAACCATTTGAATGCTACCTTTATAGCTCTTATTCCTAAATTTTTTGATGCCTCAGCTATGAAAGATTTTCTAGACCTATTATCTTTTGCAACACATGCTATAAAATTTTCTCCAAAATTCTAGTGTTTATACTCAAACCGGTGCTTGGAAAAATGATAACCTATAATAAAAAAGGTTTTGTTCAAGTTAGAAACATTCTTGATGTTGTTATTTCTACCCATGAAATAATTCACTCTATGGATCACTCAAAAAAGCCTAGGATGGCCTTCAAAATTGATATTTCCAAGGCCTATGATAGGGTTTCCTGGCCTTTCCTTTTTGTTTTCCTTAAAAAAAATTGGATTGATGGTAGATTCCTTAAGATGATTTTTGCTTGTGTTACTTCCCCCATGTGTTCAGTCTTGGTCAATGGTGTCCCTCAAGGATTCTTTTCCTGTGGTCGTGGGCTTAGGTAGGGTGACACTCTTTCTCCCTACTTGTTTATCATTGTTGTTGAAGTTCTAGGTAGGAATATTCAAAAGTTGGTGGACTCACAAGCTCTCAAAGGTGTGAAAGTTACCTCCTCTCTTAGGCCCAATTCCCATCAACATTTTTTTGATGATACTCTAATGTTTGGGGAAGCGGGTTTATGGAAATAGGTCCTCAATGATTATGTTGCTACTTTTGGTTAGTGCATAAACTATGAAAAAAGAAAAGTTTAATTCTTCAACATTAATCAGCAGATAAAGGATAGAGTGAAAAAAATTATGGGATTTTAGGAAGCTGACTTACCTGATGCCTACCTGGGATTACCTTTGTTTTCTAAGAAATTGGAGAATAATTGCTGGAACCAATTGATAGAGAGAACTCAAAACAAACTAGTAGGATGGAAGGGGAAGCTTCTAAGTTTGGTAGGAAAAATTCAACTCCTTAAAGCCTCTCTTCAGAATATTTATATTTATTACCTATCCTTGTTTAAAATTCTTGCTCATATTGGGGAGAAGATTGAACAGATTCAACAAAAAAATTTGTGGTCAGGAATGAAAGAAAAAAATAGACTATCTTTGGTCAGCTAGGATAAAGTGTGTGTTCCTAAAAGATGTGGGGGTTTGGGGATGAGAAGAATTTATATGCTAAACAAGTCTTTAACAGCTAAAATTGGTTGGAATCTTTTGGAAGGCTCCAAAGACTGGGTAAAGATTTTTCAAGCTAAGTACTTAAGGAACAGGAATCCTGGTTGTTTTCTCTCACAATCAGATCTGCCTCTTGGTTTAGCCTTATGGAACCATCTTGTGAGGTTGAGGAATGTGTTGAAGATGGGGGAAATTAAGAGAATAGGGAATGGTAATAATATGGATTTTTGGAAGGATCCTTGGATAGAGAATTCCACTCTTTCAGCCTATGATGATTTGAATCCTCTCAAGCTGAGCTTAAAAATAATTTGTGGCAAAAAGGTGTGTGATCATATCAATTGGGACAAGGAGGAACCCAAATGGAAGGAGTTTGACACTTTATTAAGGATAATTAATCTGAGAGATCAAAGATGGGTGAATTGGGATCCAATCCTCATCAATTTACATTATTGGATGGGGGAGGCTAAGTGGTTTGATAGAGAAAGAGAGGATGAGTGGCTTTGGAAAAGTGGCTCTTTTGGTTTTTTCTCAGTTAAAAATACCTACGAAGATCTGGTGAGGGCTTAGGTTGTTGTTCCTGATCACTTCTGGGATAGGATGTGGCTAAAGAATCTTGTTCCAAAAATTAATTATTTTTGGTGGACTATTGCCAATGGAAAAATTCTCACCATTGACAACCTGGTTAAGAGAGGCTTCCAATTGGTAAATAGGTGTTCACTCTATAAGCAGGAAGAGGAGTCGATAATTCATATTTTCTTTCAATGCCATTATGTGAGGGAAGTGTGGTCTTGCTTTCTGTAGTTGTTGTCTTTTGATTGGGTATTTCCCAATTCTATGAAGCTTTTTATTGAAGTTTGGTCAAATTTCCCTTTTTCACATAATGTTATTGTGGACCTGTGGAATCAAGTTCCTCTTTTTGTACCTGGGATTTATGGAAGGAGATGAATAATATAATTTTTAGAGATGTGGAGAGAAGCAGTTGGGAGGTAAGTTAGATTATTAAAATCTAAATTAAAGAAAACATTGAGGCTGGAAGATACAACTTCTCTAATACTTGGTTGAATTACAAAGAAATGAGGATAAAACAAAATTGGGGAATAAGGAGGGACTTAACAAAATGGGTATTGTTTGGATTCCACCATTGAAAGATTAGGTTAAGTGTAACTTTGATGGGTGTTCAAAAGGAAACCCAAGACAAGCTAGGGCTGGAGGTCTGGTAAGAAATCGTAAAGGTGATTATATTATGGGGTTTTGAGTGAATTTGGATGTCTTCTCTAACAAAAAATTTGAAGCAATGGCCGCTCTTGGAGGTTTTTAATTTTATAAAGGAACTATGGTACAAAAATTTCATCATTGAAGGGGACTCTAAGCTAATTTGGACATCCTAAACGAAGAAACTGCTTCTCTGTGGGAAATAAAAAATTATATTATTGACAAATGAAAAGTTATTAAAATGTTTTTTAATATTTGTCGGGTTCAACATGTGTATAGGGAGGGGAACAAAGTTGTTGATTGTGTGGCCAATGTAGCATTGTGTTGTAGGGAATGGACACGCTGGACCAATGGAAACATGTCGTTGACTTTAAGAGATGTTATCCTTAATGAAAATTTTGAAAATGAATATCACATGCAAAATTGATAGGTTAGTTGTTTGCAAGACTAATGAGCACCAAGTGGTGTTGTTGAGCTTTCTGTGTAATGATGGCATATGGAGTACAAGATGGTATAGGAGGATCTTGGAAGGAGATATTTTTATTAATTTCCCTTTAAAGATGATGTTCAATAATCACATGAAATTATTGGATTTAATAAAGGTTGTCATTTCTATGCATGCTGAAAAGCCCTCTAGTAATCCCCATATTTCTATAGTGGGGAAAGGAATGAATTTAATTAAGGATGTAAATGCTTGCAAGATTAATGATGATTTTTGGGTTCCGAGAAATGTGAAGTTGGCTTTCTTAATAAGAAACTTCTTGAATTTTCATTCTATATCAGTTTTGAGTACTGTTTGGTGTTTGAGAGTTGGTTATATTCAGGGAAGAAAGTAGATTGTGGGGGTGAGTATGAAGAAAATCTTGACGTAGCATAAGAATCTGCAGAGGAGTAAAATGGGCAGACCAAGGAAAAGAATAGAGCCGCTAAACTGCCAAGCCCTCAAACAAAATGTGGACCTCTGGAGGATGTTTGAGAACACGAGTGTGGTCCCATTCTTCCAATCTATTAAAGGTTACAATGAGAGTTTAATGGCAAAATTCACCAACTCCTAGAGGAAAGGCAGTGTCATTATAGGTGTTGTGAAGTTTGAGTCATGACTTGTTTCGTTTTTGAAGCTACGGTCTACAAAATTATGAACTAAAAGTTGCTAAAAAAAGTGGAGCAAACTACCAAAGGTATGTTGATAAATTTCTTCATGATGGTGAAAATCTCAAGCGATTCCAGAATGGGTATTCCAAACTCAAGCTCCCTCCTTTTGCTCTTATAAGTCTGTTTGTTATACATTATTTTAATCCTGAGGGTCGGCACATGTTGGTTCATGAGTATCACTTCCTATTGTTAAACCATATTAGGCATGGGGAGCATATTAATTTGTCATTTTACCTATTGTCCTCCCTATAGCTAAACATTGAAAAAGGAGCTAGCCCTTCCCTCCACTAGGGGATTGTGCTCATAGTGTATAAATATGCCTTAGCCATGAATCCTCATGGAAATCCATTAAATGTTAGGAATGAGAACCCTGACTGGTCTGATGAGGAAAATGTGGAACAACCGGAGGAGGAAAACCCTAATGTTGATGAACTCCCAGTTGAAGAACAAATTCCCCACCACCCTCCTATAATTGTTGTTAGGTGTGTGTTAATCCTTTCCAAAAGCAACTCCCTCATGGCTAATGTATCTAACCCTTCTACCCCTTTGTCGCAGAAGAGTGAGGATTTAAGAAGCTTTGAATTACAGCTCATTAGAGCAATGCCTAAAAAGTGGAAACACTCTCCTCTATTGTTGGAACCCTTGAAAGCTAAGAAACCCAGATGTGACATCAATCCTAGAGATGTGATTCATATCTCTAAGGAAGGGAACCAAATGGAGGAGGCTAAAAAAATATTACAAGGGAAAGGGATTGGTGGTAGTGGAGGAAGAAGGTCAGCTCATCTGGTGAAGGTGGCCTCGAAAGAGAAAAAGGGAAAACAAAAATTGTCTGTGAATGAGGACTTGGGGTGTGAAGATTTTGAAGCTCAGGAAGAAGAAGAGTCTGAAGACTTGGAATTTGAGGACATTGCCTATGAGATGGGACAGGATGGTTCAAAGGAGGAAAAAGAGAAGGAAGAGGAGGAGCAATTGGAGCCTTCTAAGGATAAGATTGAGGTTGGGAATGAACTGGATGTTGGGTTCTCTAGAATGGAGAACAAAGTTGAGGATATTAGTAATGAGTTTTTAAAAAGTAGCCTAACCTTCTTGTAGGTATAGTTTGAAGACATGGAGAAGGCGTTAGCTACCTTCATGAGAGTAACTAGCAGGTTGATGAGAAGAGTGATGCTTGAAGCGGCTTCTGGTGAAACAAAGCTTACTAGGAAATTGAAGAAATGAGGGAAAACTTATACTCTAAAGCTACTAGATGAAATAGAGTGCCCTAACTAGCGTGAATACATTCCTCTAATGGGAGAGTATGGGGACTTGTTAAAGAAAGCCAGTTAATGTCTTATCTTGTTGCTCTATTGGTTTTTGATGGGTTTTTTTGTCTTTTAATCATATTTGTGTTAATTTCTATAAGTTATGATGGAATACCACCTAGAATACTATCGATTTAATTAATGGTCTTCGTAGATTAAAGTATGTTGGTAAAAAAATTATGTTTTTGATTGATAATGGTTGGATAATTGTTATACTTTTAAATGTTGTCCTACCTGCCAAATCTGATGCTATTTTTTGGTTAGTTGGTGGTGTTGTTTCACACCTCTCTCTGCTCCTTTTTGGTATGTTACTATAACTATGGGATCAGGGCCCTTCCCTACTTATCTAATCAAAAACAAAATTTAACAGTAGTATACATGTTAATGTAAATGTCTGGTGATACTTTATGAGTGAAAATGGTATGTCATTCATAAACTATTAAAGTGAAAGATTGCAAGAAATAAATAGATTTATAACATGTTATTCATCATCTCAACTATTATAAAGTGATTATACATTCAAAATTTAAGTTTCAAAGTAGGAAAACATGCACACGATGAACAAAATATATCAAATATCAATTTTTATATATAAAAGTGTAGAGTAATTGTGCATGTACATATACAAATTTGGTATATATGCCAGCTCAAAACAATATTTATAAAATGTGGCATATGCCATCTCAAGATCTATATATGATATATATCTGAAATAGTTGTGCCATGTCAAGAAAATCCTAAACTTGTGGTGGATCATCAAAATGTAGCCTCTTCGTGCCACCTGATGGATGAGAAGTTGGTTGCATAATAACAATTCAAACCAAAAATTAGATTAATTAGCTCAATGGTAAATAACTTAGACTACTAAATAAAATCTTATCTACTATTTTTTTATAACTTTCAAAGTAACATCTAATCACTATACTAAACTATATTTTCTCAAAAATATCAATTGAAGTCAAATTCAATTCTTCATTACCTCAAGCCTTTATTTTTTTTACTGATAAACGTTCAAGAAATGATGGTCCCTTAGGACGATTAGGAGTCCTACCATATTGAAATGGTAGAGGATCCACATATGCAGATGGGGGAATACTCTACAAGAAGAAAAATAAAATTGACAAAATTAATAAATGATTGTTGAAAAACAAACATAAACTAAACATATATCTACATATATTTAGAAACTTAATAGATATAAAAAAACATATACTTGAATTAGTGATGCATTTGTGATTGTTTGAGAAGAAATCATCATAGATGCAATAACTTCAACTTCTTGTACAGTAAACATGGCAATAATAATATATTTGAAATTGACATCTAAATCACTACAATTTAAGTTCTATAAGCTCTAACTAAAATACTAATCCAATTAAAGTTTAGTTCAATTACCTTGACTGTGACTCGTTCTGCAAATGACAATCTCTTAGGACGATCAGGTGTTTTAGTATATGACATAGTAAAATGTGCCACATCACTCACATTTGGAGTAGACTACATTAGTAAAATAAGATCAAGATGTAAATTAATATGTATTTAATCAATCATAATCTAAATGATATACATATGTAATACAAAAAGTTAAACATATACAAAAAATTATACCATGTCTACACCAAATTCAATGGTCGAAAGAGTGCCATGATCTACTTCTCTAAGCTCATCCCCGGTCATCAATTGTTCATTCCCACTTAAATATACATTAGTAATACTCTTCGTTATAATAATTTTAAGTGAAATGCACTATGAAATAAATATAAGTTTTACCTGTAAATAATATTGTTGTTGTTGTTCCTCATCTCTAGCCATGGATGGCTCTCCATCTATTCTTCCCTCACACATCTCCATGTATATAGTATGTACATTGCTTCCTCCTCTCCTCCAAGTGTCACATCATGCACCTCATACTCAATTGTGTCTAGGGGAAGCTCAATAGTATCTCCCATAGGACCTAGACACGTATGACTACACATACTGCAATGATGAGGCACATAAATACATGTCTAGATGTCGATGCTCCACCAACCTCAACTGAACCACTAGGAGTATCACTATTAGGTGGTTGGGCAAACTATGAAGATTGTGTAATCAAATGGCTATTCAAAGAGTGTATGGCCATGAGACTATGCATTGTTGCATCTACAACAATGTCTGGATGGGCTACTAGAGGTAGGGGAGGAATACGAGGAGGGGGAACATATGGACCTTGCATCTAATGCATTGCCTAGGTCTATCTTGGGGCATTCCCCTACCTATTCCCTGAAAAATGACTAAAATCAAAATAGTTGACATGTTTTCCTAAAACAAACTCTGCATATAATTTGCAAAGAAAATAAAGAGGGACATCAAGATTGTTGTTGAGTGGTTTGTCAAACACCATCCACCAATGATCCCAAAATTTTCTTGTTATGCCCTCATGTGTGCACCATTTTATTGAAAATTTAGATTTATGTAAAGCAACAAGTTGTCCAATTTTTGGATTCACAAAATATTGGGCTATTTTGACTTTAGATATTTCTAATTTTTTGACCCCATCATAGCTTAAAATATTACCATATTGTAACATTTTCATTTCTCTCCACTTTGGAAACGAAGTATGTTGCTTTGTGATGGATTTCACATGACTTATTATGGCATCTAAATTTGGTATTTTTGAACATGAATGAGGGTGGTGACAGTATCTTTCATTAATGTTCTTCAATTTAGTCACATTTATCTCAGTTAAATCCTAAATTGAAGGAGGATTTGGTAGAGGGTTTGGTGGAGAGTTTTCTCTATCAATTTCTTCTACCATTTAAACCTTGTTTAAAATTAAAATTTTAAAATTAACATAATTTTAAACTAATTACTAAAGTCTATAAAAAAACCTAATATAAATGCCAAAAAATCAAAGAATACAATTAAAATGATGAAAAACACAAAGGAAAAGAGTTACCCCACTTTCTATTGCTAAAATTTGAAGGAAAATTGTTGAATTTGTATAAAACTAGGCTTGAAGTGGATGTTAGTTTTGGAAGGATATCCGTTTTTGCAACTCTACTCATGCGTCACTACTCACACTTCCCACTATCACAATGAATAACAATGAAACCTTTTTTTTACATATAGCTTTCTAAAATGAATATATCCATTTTGGAGAGATTTAAATCTATGCGTCGATCTCGAAAATGGATATCCATTTTGGAGAGATTTTTTATATTATAAAAAGCTCTTCAAAACAGATATCGTTTTTGAGATCATTTTTTAAAAATATTTGATATATGCATGGGGCCACCTACGAGATGAAGTGAAGCCCCCACCTTGACACTATAGTTGATAGTAGGGGGTGGGAAGTGACTGTAATATTAATATATATAATATAATATAATAATAATATATTAATATAATAACAATATTAATATTATTATTATTATTATAATATATATATATATATATTATAATTATTATTATATTATAATAATTATAATATATGACTCGTTCTACAAATTATCTAATATATTTATAATGGATATTCATTCTCTACAAGGAACAAATATATGTTTTATCCACAATAACGGATATCCATTATGTGCAGGAACAAATATCTATTTTTTATATTTAATATCGGATAACCATATATAACGGATATATGCTTTTAAAAAGCATATTTCCATTTTTTAAAAGTGGATATTCTTTAGTAACATATATCCATTTTTCTTTGGTCTTTACCATAGCAATTGTACTTTTTACCAACCCAAGTAAAAAGTCAAAGATGATTTTCACGATTTTTCCTAAGTCAAATCACATTTTTTTACATCACCACTATTTGGCCCATCATGATCTTGCACTTGTGTCACTATGAATTTTTATTTAAAGGAATTCATTTGATACATGGGATAATCATTCATGTATAAGGAGAAAGGAATGCTATGAAATATTCCATTGGTGCACTAAAATGAGCATACATTTACATATTCATTCTTGAACATTTGCACAACTAAAGCTAATTATTTATCATTTTGTGTGACTATAAAGTTGATTGTTTTATAAGGTTTGGCCTAAGAGAACTTTTCCCCTAGTGATCCAACAACCATCTAAAGGTATGATAAATATCATTAATTTTTTTTATGAATAAGTGTCTATACTATCATTTATAAAATAATGTTACACACATTCACAAAAAAATGTTGGTGGATAAAGAATCACACCCTACAATCCATATGGATCAAATGTCAAAGCATAAACAAGGAAACAAATACAAAACCACTAGGAAACAATAGTAGTAGCAACAAGTAGAGGAGGAGGATCCTGATCATCTTATTTTCCCCATACATTAACAGGGTTTGGAATATTTGTGGGAGGGTCCCACCCATAATTATTCATTTTTTTTATTTTGTTCTTCTTCTTCTTTAGTAACACAAGTTGGAAAAATGGAAAGAGCTAGTCAAGGAAACTTATTGGAATCAAACCAGTGGGAAGTGCCACTAGTAGGCCACCTAAGAGTTCCTCCCATAGGTAGTAAGGAGTCAAAGCATCAATGAGTAGTTCATGACCAACCTTGTTGGCCATGGATCCTTCTTGCAATCGAGGGAGAAGCATGGGAGCAAGCCTCCTAGGACCTCAATTAGAAAGAATCATTCCACACTAACACTCATGAGGTGGTTAGTAGCCCCTAAAAGAAGAGAGAGATGAAGGAACTCTAGCCACAACACATGGGGAATTTCCCCAATGGTCAAGGAAGAGAGATGTGAGCCTACTGGATTTATTACACCAAGTAATCTAGCAAGTTGGCTAAGTAGACCAGGTTTCAAGGTTCCACACTTTTGTGATGTGTGCCAACAAGGGTTGATGAATCAACAAATAAGTATTAAAAAAGAATTTATTTTTACATCTTTGAGGGGTTCCAACTTACCATTGAACTTTGAACCAGATGGGAAAGTGGTTTGATAGGGTGACATTTGGAAAAGGCTCCATTAGGAGTGAGAAGTAACTAGGAAAGGAAAAAAAGGATTGTGCAATAATCATTACGTGATCTAAGATGTTCAAGACTCTATCAAAGCCAATCCAAAAAAATCCATGTATACCAATGTGGATAATAATGGCAATGACCCGTATGAGGATAGAAAAGACCCAATTATTATGCATGTAATATCATGTCTCCTACTCGCCAATTGTTAATCAAAGAGATAGTGTCCCATCTTCATCATATGCCATCTCAACAATATTGAACTCCCTACACATAACCCAAGTGGTGATATCAAATGAATCAGAAATCCATCACATAAAATATCTCTCAATAGCATCAATGGAAGCATAAATATTAATAATACCAAAAGAATGATTCTCAACATTTAAGAAGGATCAAAATCACATCGTTAGTGTGGTCAAAATCATAGTTAGAAACATACCAATGTCACCTAGGAGAGAGAAAAATGATGACCCCTCCACAACTAGCATCATGATTGCTAAAAAACATAGAACTAGCTAGCCAAATGACATGACAAGTTATTGAAAGTGAAAAACCTGTAATTTTCACTTCCTACAAGAAGGGAACATCTACAATCAATTTATTTTAATGAATATCCTACATGGAATATTTCCTAAAGAGGTCAATAAAGCCTTGGACATTCTAGGAGAGAAAATTCATTAACGTCAATCAATTGACACATCATTGCTATTTGACTCCTAAAGAGAGGAAAATAAATTATATAAAAATTACTTTGGGGTGAAACAACCCAACTAAATATTGGGAATTGACATTATTTTCTTTTCAATAGCATATTCTCCCTCTTCTAGCTGTCCAAGAGGGCGACAAGACCATCACAAAGGCTTAGGGGATTATTGTTACATCCCGTCTCTTGCTACTAAGTTACTTTTACCTTCACAGGTAAATAGAATTATGTTCATGTAAATCAAGATTTTGATAAGTTTGATAAATGAATGAAATACTAAAATAGGTATTAATATGTTATTGATTTGAAGGAGTAATTATGTTTATATTGATGAAGTACAATGAAAGAATATGTATTACAATGTGAATACGTTAATGCTTTGATGATGCATATATATGTGAACAACTAACTACCATTGCAAATGTGGCAAGTTGGATGTAGGTATAGGTTCATGCCTCTGGAAGGGAGGGGAAGTATCACTTAGGAGAGGAGTTTTGGTCCAATAACCCTTAATAAGCCTATACTGAGTTGTCACACACACACACACCTCTAGTTTAGTGAAGTCGAGTCAAGACAGTTTAGGAAAATTGAATGGACATATACCACACACACACACACACACATATATATATCGGTCGACGAAAATATAATTATACATATTTTATATATATATATATATATATATATATATATATATATATATATATATGTATGTGCATATATATGTTTGAGTTTGGATTTAACAGGGTAATGGTATATGTATATATGTAATACATATATATATATATAATTACTTATATATATATATATACATATGAACGACTATATATGTTTTTATTATCTTATGAATAGAATATTATATATATAATATACATATATATCATATTACATATATCAATTTATATGTTTATATAGTGAACCGATTATCAAAATGTAAATTGATTGATAGAAAATGATTAATATATAAATCAATGAATATATCGATTGTTATTTATACTATGCAATACCTGCGGCTATTGTAAATAAACTTGTTTTGTAAAGTATGCACAACATTAAACAATGGGTGTGAAGCTTTTAAGGTCATTATGGGCCGATTTAGGTGAGCCATAGGGCAGCGCATATATGAATGCAAGGGGCAACTTTTAGTGGACTTTGAGCAACGAATAGAATAAGGCTCGGGGTGACAATAAAGCATATGTCATATTATGGCGTGTGGAAATGGGTTGCAAGACATAGTCAAAAGTATTGAAGGAAATTTGAAATGCATTTAAAAGCTTTGACTTGGTCTTTATCTAAAACACCAAATAGCACATATGAAGTTTATGTGGCACTAAATTATGAATGATTGCATACCTTTAGAAATCTGTTTTGAGAGCTCTGTCCAGCAATAAAAACCAAATTGAATGGGAGAATAAGTCAAGTAGAAGCTGGCATAGAAAGAGTTGACCTGTGTAATTATTTACCTTGATATTTGAATTAAACTCTTGTTATCTATGAATGAAACAACCTGTTGTTCTATTTTGTTGAGTCTTAATTTTATTATCTACCACCTTTTCTTTACCAGGCTAAGTCAAATTAAATGAGTTGAGAAGTGTCGATTATTTTACCTTGTTTCTATCTTGTAGATGTTGATTTTTGTGTATAAATAGAGGCATTCTTTACCTCAAAGGGATGCATATTTGCATTTTTTGTTATTTTCTAAGAGTTCCTTCATTCTTTTGAGTTTTGTGAGAGCAAAATTTTTAGTGAGAGATTTTGTGAGAAGGTTGGGAAGAGGATTTTGGAGAGAAATAGTGACAGTTACTAAAGTTGCAAGTTGATTGTGGAAAAGGGCTATGTTAGGAACCTAGTTTATCTAATTGGAGCTTTGCGTAAATATGCATGCTAGTTTCTATACCTTTGTATTTTATATCAAAAAGGTTAAATAGACTTGAATACTATGTTAGAAAGGAATAGTATGAATAAGTTGTGATACTTGATTAAATGTTTGAATGTTCTTGGATATTACTTGCTTGATGGAACCTATCTAATAGGTTAAAGCTTTTATATACCCTATATGGGATTTTATATGATGTGTTTCTATATGGACTTCTATGTAGTTAGTCTATACTATACATATATCAAAATGAGAGAAATGGATTACATCAATATCTTGGGGGGAATAACTTGAATTTGTTAGCTTAAATGCTAGGAAAACCTTGGAAATGATAAGGCTAGCAACACACCAATAGTGATGGTTTGAAAGTTGTATCGTCATTGATAGGATGTGACATCATGTGAACCATATTGTTAGTCTATGATAGAATGATCATTAGATCATTGCTTTACTTGATTATTGATTGAAACCCTAAGATAACCTACTTGATTGGGTTGATTATTTGATTCTAGTTTGAAAGCACATAGGTTGAGATTAATCTACATGATCAGAATGATCATTGATTGCTAATTTTATCCTAGTATTGGGATAAACTAAGGATGAGATTATCCTATGTGATTAATTTGATCACTTGAATTTGTGAATTACTATTTGATTGGAGCTATAGGTAGGATTACCCTACCAAGTTGGTTGTTTTATACTCTTGACATGAAGCCATTTTATTGAAGTGAATCTACTTTTTGAATAACCTTTTATTGATATGATTATTCTTTTGATTGAAGCCATTTATTGTTGAGGTCATACCTTTGAACTAAGATCATTTATTGACAAGGATATACTTTTGAATAATTTATTGATATATTCCTTATTGGAGTTATTTAATAATGAGTATTTATTCTATGATAAAATGAAGCTTATGTAGCCATACTTAGATTATGAAGTTATTTTTTACGAAGATATTTGTAAGTTAGATCCATGAGGAGTTCATAGGTTAATCTCGGGGTTAGGATAACCCAATGAAGGGAATGACTTATACATAGTAGTACTAAGTATTTCAATAGAGTGGAGTCTATATAACTAAAGCTAGATTTGAATTGGTAGGTTATGGAAACACATGTTTTACTTATTAGATGAGTCATAGTGAACTTAGTGTATATAGGTTGTTCCTAGGGTTAAAGATTATCCAATGGAGGGAATTTCCTATGCATAGAATATGATTGGTCTTAACAAATTGAGCTAGAATGGTGGTTGAGCGTGTGACGTCCACTTGAAATACTGGGTGCGTTGGCCAAAGTGGTGTAATTCACCACTGATTACACTATTAGTTCATTGTGTTACCTTTGAGCATGCTCTAGTCTAAGATTGTCATACACATAGAATATAGACATTGTATGGTAAAGTTCTAGTTATGTAGGACACAACACTAACTCAAGATTGGCTAGTATTTTGAGGTTTTCAGACCAAAACATTCATTGAAGGGTAGGGCCATCTTACCATGTGGTAGATGTTCAAGGGACCGCAGTAATGTCGTGGATGGCAGAAAAGCGCTTGAGTGATGCTTCTCCTCTCAATCGACAAGACAAGATTTGAAAGGGGAATTCCTTGATCATTTGTATTTCTAGTACCAATGGAGCTCAGATGAGCTAGGTATGTATCATGTATCTAATTTTTATGAAAGATGGAAAATGTATTTTATATCTTATTTATGAAATCATTTATTTGGAAAGATTGTAACATTTTGTTGAATGAAACGAGAAAGATGGATTATTGCTATATCACAATGTAATGCAATGGAAGTTTGGAATAGTGTTTATTTCAAATGTGCATGATATATTTGTTTTAAAAGGAAAAAAAATATTTATATGTTATGGCATCGTGAATTATTTCACATGTGGTTAAAACATTGAAAATTCTTTGGAGTAGAACAATGGGTATGTTACAATTAGGGATATTGAATAGGGTCAATCAGTTAAGAAGATAAAAACCAACGTTGGCTAAGATGTCCAAGAAAATCTTGGTCTAGAAGAGGTTTCACTTGAGGATGAGACAACTTCTTTCCCCTTCTCTAAAGGGTGTGAAATAGTAGCATGCTACACTTTGGCAATTGAATTATCCAAATTGGGCTGAGCTTTAGCTTATGAAGTGCCAAGGCTGGCATTTTTTCCTTTGTAGTGAGAAACTGTTGTCCATTTATCCTCAAATTTTGAGGTGGGAACCTTTGTAGACTAAGAAACCTCGACCAACTAGAGAGGTGATTTGACCCAAGAGACCACCAAAGGGTGATCCTTGATTTCGTGCTTTACAAACTAGAATCTAAAGCAAGTGTTAAGAAGATCAAAGCAAAGCACACATTGGGTGTGATGAAGGCTACCAATTTGAATATGTATAGATTCTTTCATATCCTTGGCCAAGTCAATCTTAACTCAAACTCACTTTTTTGGATGAGCTTGATAAAATCTATTAGGCTCAACACAAATGATCAATTTAATTCAATCATCTTTGATGATCAAGCTAATTACCTTTCTTCTTCACATTGTTTCAATTTCCTAATATCTATGCCCACAACTATGTTATCTAGATTTTTCTATATATTTACTAGTTACACTAATTGATTAGTCTAGATATCATTTATTTTATTTTTCATTTACAATAACTTCAATACAATCAAAGTTCTTCCTAAAAATATAATTTAGATCCAATTTTCAAAGTAAACATTTCCACAACATAATTATTATCCTCTTTAATTTTTTAGTTCTAAGGGTTTCCAATAAGGGGTTAGGGGGCTTGCAATGGAAAGGAAAAACAAATAAATATTTAATCTTTTCAAATAAATCCAAGGTAACAAAATTAAATGACTCCTTAATATGTAGAAAATTTGGTGATGTAAATATATGATACCAGTATTGATACTTTAATATATACACAAATAATAATACTATAAAAAAATCTCAATAACTTCTAGATATCTTAAAATGAACTAAAATTATTATTTTTAATTATATTATAAAGTAAATATTTTTTCTTCCATCAAATAAAACACATTACTTGAAACTTAAATTTTTGATAATGATATAAAAACTTTAAATAAAAATGAGAAGTTCTAAATGTTTACACTGCCCTATATTTATTTTTTATATAAATTTATATAAAAATAAAACTTGTAATGGAGTGGACTCTGATCTCCATCTCCATATTAAAAAATATCCGAATAAAATCATCCATCATCATTCACTATTATCTCAAATCCAAGAAAAAGCTAATAAATTTTACATAGCAAACATCGTTTCACATTTTCATGTGAACATATAAAAGCTAAATTCGCATGCAGTTAAATCCAGAAAGAATTGGACTGCTTTCCTCATCCTGTACAATAGACGTGACAGGAAATTTGAGCATCTTTAGGAAATTCCATTTAATACTGTCTGAGAGCTCACTTTTATAGGGAAAAAAATAAATAAGTTAATATTTACCTCCCATGTAAAAGGACTATAAATGTCTCAATTAGAATCCCTCGACGCTACAGCTGAGAAAGCATCTTGAAGACAAAGTATAACAGATGTGACAGACAGCCAATGGTGCCAGAAGTTATTTAAGCCTATACATCCATTCAAGTTTAAGTGCTGCAGCTGTGACAGGTTGACAATGGTATCAAAAGGCTAAATAAGCTTTCACACTATATAAAGTTCAGGCTTAAGCTCTTACTCCCTTTCATATCCAAATATTTTAAGCTATGACAGGTTGCCAATGCTATCAGGGAGGCTGCTTAAGCTCCCACACCCTTCTACGGACAAGTACTACAGCTGTGACAGGTTGCCAATTCTATCAGGGAGGCTACTTAAGCTTTCACACTCTTTCAAGCCCAAATACTCCAGCTGTGACAGATTGCCAATGCTATCAGGGAGGCTGCTTAAGCTCCCACAAATTTTCAAGTACAAGTACCGCAGCTGTGTCAGGTTGCCAATTCTATCAGGGAGGCTACTTAAGCTCTTACACCCTTCCAAGTTCAAATAGATCAGTTGTGACAGGTTGCCAATGCTATTAGGGAGGCTGCTTAAGCTCCCACACCTTTTCAAGTCCAAGTGCCGCAGCTGTGACAGGTTGCCAATTCTATCAGGGAGGCTACTTAAGCTCTTACACCCTTCCAAGTCCAAATTCTTCAGCTGCGACAGGTTGCCAATGCTTTCATGGAGGCTGTTTAAGCTCATACAACATTTCAAGCACAATTTCTGCAGCTGTGACAGTTTGCCAATGGTATCAGGGAGGCTACTTAAGCTCTCACACTCTTCCAAGTCCAAAAACTTCAGTTGTGACAGCTTGCCAATGGTATCAGGGAGGCTGCTTAAGCTCTTACAAAATTTGAAGGACAAGTCCTGCAGCTGTGATAGATTGCCAATGGTATCAGGGAGGCTGCTTAAGCTCTCACAGAATTTGAAGGACAAGTCCTGCAGCTGTGATAGATTGCCAATGCTATCAGGGAGGCTGCTTAAACTTGAACAATATTTCAAGTTCAAATCTTGCAGCTGTGACAGTTTTCCAATGGTATCAGGGACGCTGCTTAAGCTCCCACAATTTTTCAAGTTCAAATTCTGCAGTTGTGACAAATTGCCAATGCTATTAGGGAGGCTGCTTAAGCTCTCACAATTTTTCAAGTTCAAATTCTGCAGTTGTGACAAATTGCCAATGCTATTAGGGAGGCTACTTAAGCTCCCACAAATTTTCAAGTTCAAATTCTGCAGTTGTAACAAATTGCCAATGCTATTAGGGATGCTGCTTAAGCTCTCACAGGATTCTAAGGACAAGTTAGGCTGTAGCTGTAATAGTTTTCCAATGGTATCAGGGAGGCTGCTTAAGCTCCTACAGGATTTGAAGGACAAGTCCTGCAGCTGTGATACGTTGCCAATGCTATCAGGGAAGCTGCTTAAGCTCTTACAATATTTCAATTTCAAATTCTATAGCTGTGACAAGTTGCCAATGCTATTAGGGAGGTTGCTTAAGCTCTCACAGAATTGGAAGGACAAGTACTACAGCTGTGATAGGTTGCCGATGGTATCAGGGAGGCTTTTCAAGCCTGTACACTCTAAGTTCAAGTGTTGCAGCTGTGACAGATTGCCAATGGTATCAGGGAGGCTTTTCAAGCCTGTAAACTCTAAGTTCAAGTGCTGCAGCTGTGACAGATTGCCAAGGGTATCAAGGAGGCTTTTCAAGCCCGCACAGTTTGACAAGTTCAAGTACTGCAACTGTGATAGGTTGTCAATTGTAGCAGGGAGGTTGCTTAAGCCCTTACACCACATGAACTCCAAGTACTGTAGCTGTGACAGCTCGCCAATGGTATCAGGGAGGCTGCTTAAGCTCTTACAATTATTCAAGTTCAAACCTTGCAGCTGTGATAGGTCACCGATGGTTTCAGGGAGGCTTTTCAAGCCTGTACACTCTAAGTTCAAGTGCTGCAGCTGTGACAGATTGCCAATGGTATCAGGGAGGGTTTTCAAGCCTGTAAACTCTAAGTTCAAGTGCTGCAGCTGTGACAGATTGTCAATGGTATCAGGGAGGCTTTTCAAGCCCGCACAGTTTGACAAGTTCAAGTACTGCAACTGCGATAGGTTGTCAATTGTAGCAGGGAGGCTGCTTAATCCCTTACACCACATTATCCCCAAGTGCTGTAGCTGTGACAGCTGGCCAATGGTATCAGGGAGACTGCTTAAGCCCCCACAAAACCACAAATCCAAGTGCCGCAGCTGTGACAAGTTGCCAATGGTAGCAGGGAGGCTGCTTAAGCCATTAAACACACTCAAGCTCAAGTGCTGCAGCTGTGACAGGTTGCCAATGGTAGCAAATTAAATATAAGTTGAAAATTATATCTAAGAAAATCAAATATATGTATAAATTCCCATATGTACATTTAAATTGAGAATTTTAATTAGATGAGTATTACAATTAAGGCTAGGAGGTTGTATTTCTAGTCAAGGTATAGATATCAGATGTAATTCTTGTGCATTTCAAATTTATAATATAAATACATATATTTGAGATCAGGGTTCGCTAAATTTGGCTAAGGGAGTTTTCATATCAACGTACTAGTTGTATTAAGGTTAGATGTTAAGGTTAGGTACATTTATGAATATTGTTATTAGTCTAACACAATGATTCGGTTTAGCAATCAACTGCAACATAATAAATTTAGAGTTTTTTTGAGATGGTGTTATAAGATATGTGTTTTACTTTGTCCCGGGTTGTCGTTGATTATCCTTGTGTATTGTGAGTAAGTAATTAAGTGAATTGAATTTGTTGGTTTATGTAGATAAGTGAATGATTGTAGTTTTGATAAATGATTTTGATTAATTATACAAGTGAAGGGTCTATGTAAATGAAAGGAATTAGATGATCTTTTGCATGTTGATCTCCCTTATATTCATTTAATAATTGATTTGTAAGTTCCCTACATGGATAGTTTTATAGGAAACTTGTGATTGTATCATGGTTTGAATTGGTTGTTTGAGTGAGTTGATTTATCTTGCTTGACTTTGAGTGATGGAAATTTGTATTTGATATGTCTTATGTTTAATTTAGGTTGAACTTTTGTACAGTTTGAAAGTATGACTTGATTTGGCATAATGAGTTATTTTGGTTCTTGGGTAGATATTTATGTACCTCCATGGGCTAGGGGAAATGGTGCGTGTGTGCACATTTGTTGTTGCAACTTTTTGTCTATCTTTTTACCTCATGAATATTTGTGTGGGTGGTACCTCCTAGTTTATGGGTTTTGATGCTTGGATAGTCATGAGATGGTCATGCCTCGTGTGTTATGTTTTATAAAGAATTCCTTTATGTCTTGAGGATTGAGGTACACCAGTTGCTTGTCTTTGATTTTAGGGTAACTGTAGGGGAGAGTGGCTCTTCTTGGGGCCAGTGTACAAGTGGTCACCCTTGAAAGAGTTTCCTTAAATAAGTGATAACCTAATTAATGTATCTAGTGGGTTGGGTTAGTTAACACATAACAAGATAAAAACATGCACCTCACCCCTGCCGTTAGCGCTCTCAAAGGCTAAGGATGGGTGGGAAGACCTGGTTGGTAAGGTCACTACCTTGTCTCTGTGAAAGGTAAGTGGCTCCGCATGAGTAACCCTATGGGGCGGCACCTTGAAATAGGATGTCTAGATAACCATAGATGGAGGCGGCACCTTGAGCTAGGTTGTCTGGATAATCCATGTATAGATGGAGGCGACACCTTGTGATAGGTAGTCTAGCGAATTCATGTAAGGCCATGTGATGACACTCTCCCACTATGCCCTTGTTTCTCTTGTTCCTGTTGCCTCTGGAGTTGTTTATTATCGTTGTTGTTTATTGATGTGGATGAAAGGTGCCCTTGGATATTTATTGTTGGTTGATTTGCAATCTCATTTGGAGAGCTTTGGATTCTATTGTTGTCGGCACCTCTTATGGTTATTTAGTGTTGATCTATAATATTGGTAATTGATTCTTGTTGGACATTTCATTACTCTTGTTGTGGTTATGTGTTGGAAATGTTATGGGTTATTATCTTGTGATTTGTTATCCTTTTTGTGGAGTCTTGTTTACCATTGGTTCGTTTGACTTCTTGGGTGAGGATCTTTCTTGTTTACTCCTAGCACGGGGGTGGTCGGGTGGAACGTGCTACGCACCCCATTGGGTCCCCATCCGAAGTTCAAGATGTGCAGAGTTGTACCTGTTGCAGTGACTTCTAAGTTATGTCAGAGTTCGATCCAGCTTGTAGCTTTGTATTCCTACAATTTCAATTTTATCTTTCCATGTTATTATACTCTTCCCATAGATGTTGGGAAACAACATTGTATTGATGTTAACCTTGAGCAATGTATCTTCGTATTGTTAATGTATGATCCATGTTCGGGTCATTTGATTGGGTGTATGTCTATCTCTCATGTAATGTAAGATGTTGATATGAAAAGTGATGCAACTATGTAACCCCAAGGAACTTTGTTATATGTTGTACTTATATTGTTACATTTCATGTGATGTATGTTGTTGCATATTATTTCTTTAAAAAAAAATTGTGCCTTAAATGCTTGTATGTTAGTTTCCTTTGGGGTTGCATGGCAAGGGCATTACATGATTATTGTTGTTTGTTTAAGGAGAAGAAAAAATATAAAAATGAATTATAATCCCAAATGTTGATGGAAAAACTCACACACAATTTAATCCAAAAATAACAACAATTAGATAAATATATTTAAAAATTACTTAATAGAAATATAAATACTATTTGTTATTTGAAAATCAAATAATAAACAAATATAAAATATAAAATTATCTAAAGTGATCAATACATCAAATAGAGTCATCTTTATTTAATCAAACAACTCCAAATTCACAAGTTTAGCATTCCACTAATTCAACCACACAATCTATTACCCCTTTTGGATTGACTGTTATCATTCAAAATATAAAAATTACAATATTAAAATTAAAAAAATAATAATAATTAAAATTTTACAATATAAAATTAAAACTTTCAAATATTTTTTAATTTGAATTGTAAAATAAAAATAAATAAACATATAAATTTCTCCATTACAATATATTACATATATTTGTTCATTTTGATATTCTAAATAAAACTCTATAATTTATATTTAAACACATATGTACTCCATTATTCAATTACCATAAAATAAAAATATTAAATATTAAAATATTATATGCTAACAAAACTATAAAAATGTCATAACATGAGAATAAAAGTGAAAAATCATAAATCAAATTTTGCTTATCATCACAATGAAAGAGAGCATAAGGAAGAAAAATGAATTGTTGCAGATCCAAACCAACTAAAAAGGAGAGAAATTACACACAATTCAAGAAAAGTAAATAATGAAGTAAAAAGAAAATTAGTAAAACTTAATCAATGAAATAGAGCTAAAAAATTAAAAACCAGAGAAAGACAAGAACAATAAAATTAAATTTAAGCAAAACCAAAAACCAAAAAATTAGAACTTCAATTCTATGCCTAAAGTACTATAAAGTTCTTGGTTTTGCTTAAATTTAAATAAAATTCTATGACTCATATTTAAACACAATTATTTAAATGAAACACAGATGTCCTACATTGTTCAGGTGATATGAAATAATAAATATAAAATATAAAAAATATTATATAGTGAAAAAATACAAAAGCAAGCAGAAAGAGACGTTCATTACTTACCCGTCTGTTATATCCATGGACCAACCAGAGCGATCACAGATCTGATGAAGGGCACGCTTCCACTTATCGACCTCTTCTTTTGGGTGTCGAACTGAATGGCCACAAAATTGTAGGCATGGACAGATCTGATGAAGGGCACGCTTCCACCACTCAATCTCTTCTCTTGTGTGTCAATCTGAATGGCGATAATGTTTTACAAATGATTGCTTATAGGGACTGGACTCATTTTCAGGATATCTAACGTGAGTTGGATCCACATAATAAAAGAGAGGAATGATCAAGCCAGGGGTCTCCAACATTGCAGCGGCCTCCCTCAGACACCAAACTGAGTCTGCATAGCCTTTGGAAAATATAGGAATACGTATGGCACTGCTCTCTATTGCTTTTTCCAAGCTCAACCCAATTATTTCCCCCCTTTCCAATTTCTCAGTGTCTATGAAGACATTGAGTCCTGCTACGGAAAGAGCTTCAAACAGATGGTCAACCAGAGTCTTCCTCACATCCGGTCCTCTGAAACTCAGAAATACATGAAACTTCTTATCACTTTGGAAGGCAACTTTAGTAGCGGGGGCTTCGTATCTGAGAAAGGATTCATCAGTAGATGTAGATGGGTACGTGGTAGTGTTAGAGGTGGATGCCATGGTAATGGATTAAACTGAAAACACAGAGAGAACAAACGATAGAGCAAAGAAAGAGGAAGAGGTAAAGGGTAATGTATATAAGATAAGAGAGAGAGGTAAGAACAAAAGCATGTGATAAACCGTGTAGATTGGGTGGATATTACAGTCTTCCACGTCCAATCAGTCTGTCTGAGTGAAAAGGTTCTTTTTCCTTGGATTCCAATTATGCGCGCCCCACATATTACCACTATTTCGAATGTGATTTTTTTTAAAAAAATTATTAAGACTAATTTCAAATGTGATTTTTTTCTTTTTCTTGAAGTATTGAATCAAAGTAAAAGAAGTAATACAATGTAAAAGGATAGGGGCGAGGATCGAGTAGATGAGCATGTTTTAATAGTTGTCATGATAGTAGTTGTTTATATAATGTCTAATAATTGTGATAGTAGTTGTTTATATAATGCCCAATAGTTGTGACATGACTACCCTAGCTTAAACAAAATGTATTCCTTTGATCTAAAAAGCAACCAATCATGTGATACCACATCAACGCTCAACTACCCATGATGTGAATGCACAAGTATTGGTAGCACCTTTTTTTTGGGTCTTTTTGGACATCTTGACAAAAAACATGCTGATGTGGTATCATATTTGATGATGTGGCCCTGAAACGAAAGTTATAAGCAATGGACTTGCAAAGTACACTACTATAAAAAATTGGGAGTGATTTAAAATTTCCACATAAGATTTTGAGAAGCACAAAGTTAGGGTGCTCAACTACTGGGTCATCTTCCCTAGTAAAAAAATGTTAAGAAAACAACTAGAAACAATTGTCAAACAGTAATACAAGATCATTACATGTCAACAACAACAAAACCATATGGTCCAATAAAAGAACCTAGTTGTCTAAGCAACAACAAAAAACTGAACTTTAACAATGACAACAACAAAAAACCAGCTAGTCCAAGGATTACAAAGATTCAATACCTTTGGATATTACAATCTGAATTTGAATAACCTTTGAAGTTGCCTAGAACACAATATCTCTTCTTTGCGGTTATGGAGGATACGAAGTTTGACGGGCTGTCCAAATAATTTATGATCTTGACCTATTTCTTGTACACCCCTTGTAACTGAAAACAAAGAGAAACAATTTGAAACAAAACATCAGAGTAAAACTTAAGAATTTATGTCTTCTGATGAATGGACTTATTTGAAAACATTGTCAAGTATCTTTCTTTCCAAATATTAAGCAAAACAATCTAATAGAATCAACCACAATATTATTATGTAGACCAACACCCAAAATACCCTCTTTCCAACTCAAAGCATGATCAAATATGTTTGGAAAATGCATAAAAATAACATTCCATAATTTTTCCAAAGAACAATCCCAAAAATTATGTTTTAAACTTTCAAATTGTTGACAAACAAGGCACTTAATGGGTTAGGTCACCAGATATTTTAATCTATCCCCAATCGACAATTTATAATGTAAGACTTTCTAGGCTAAAATCTAAGCATTAGCGTCAACTTTGGACCTCCATATTTTCCCACTCAATATTCTCCATGTTCTTCCATGAAGCTTGCATCTCCATTTCTGATTCAATCTTGGATTACGAGAGAAATCAAGAAGGAGGTTAAGATAGATCTTTTTTAAAGGAAAGCTAGAAAAATGATACTTAGACAAGCATAACCAGTCTCTTGTGAAATTACACTGTAGAGGGGTGTAAAATTTTATAACTAGCTCCATGGGCACCAATGATTTTACAAAGGTAAGAAAACATCTTAATTTGTTATTTAAATTGAAGGCACACTGAACAATATCCCAAGAAGTCCACTTAAAGGAACAAAAATCTCAAACATTGTCAAATTAATGAACTCTTTATTTTGTTTAAATAGTAAGCATGCCCAAGAAAAGCAACAACAAGAGGTTGACCGTGATACTACATCAACTTGTTCCACCAAAAAGAATAATGCCTGAAGCTAAACCCATGTTGAAGAGAAGCGTCTTTCCAGCTTAAGATTTTACTAACCTATTGCCAAGCCTTCCATATGGATTGGAGAGGAAATGAAGCTTTTAAATGAAAGAATGGAGCAAGAAGGATTTTATCAACCCATCCAACAACTTGTCATTTCCCCTTGGTGGTAGCAAGAATTATGTGATTGTGAACCAACATTTTTCATGGTTCATCTCTAGACACAATGCTAATAATCTATTTGGAAGCTAAACAAATCCCTTGTGTCTTGGGGTCTAAGAAACCAAGACCATGTTTTTCTTTGGGCTGAATATCTAGTGCAGCCAAGAAGTAAGTTTATAACTAGATTTTCCTTCCCAATTTGACCATAAAAATTGGCAAATGATTTTATTTAGATCTTCATAACATTTTTTTGAAGGCATCCAACAAGAAGAATAATATATGTGAGAAGCAATAAAATTTGATTCACCACTTGAATCTTGCCATTAGGAGACAAAAAATTATTCCCCTAGATCCAATGTTTGTTTTTTAACTTGTTTAGGAACCAATTTCACATATCTGAAAGAGTGACTCCCAACCCAAAAGGAATACCCAAATATCGAGTGATTTGCTCATATTTGATATGTTTCCATTCCTTAGGAATCTAATGAGGCATCAGATAACGTTGAATCATAAGAAATTCAATCTTATGGTGTGATAATTTTGAACCAAAGTATCACAATATAAGTTCAAATCCCCCAAAACATTATTAACTTATTTTTCTGAGTTTTGAAGAAAAAGAAAACTGTCATCAACAAAATATGAATTAATCACAATTTCATTGTAGGGAATGAAGATTCCATTTATCAAATTCATTTGATTATATTTTTGCAATAGGTACCCAAGAGCATCAACAATGAGAACATATAGGAATGGAGCAAGTGGACACCCTCAAGGCCAAATAGAGTGTTGCAAAGGAAATGTATCAGTCATGGAATTATTAATAACCAATTGAGCATTGGCATCTTTGAATAGCATTTGAACATGCTTATGTATATCTTGGGTCCAAAACCCAACCATTAAAATATGTTCAGAATAAAGCTCCAACACATTCTACCATAAGCTTTATCAAAGTCAAACTTTACCAACAATACATTTTGTCTTCATTATTGGGCCCATTCACTAGTTTTCCAAGCCATAATTAAGTTATCAAGAATAAATCTACCCCCAAGAAACCCGGTTTGTTCAATTTTTACAATCCCTTTAACTACTAGTTTTATCCTTATAGCTAAGGCTTTGGAAATGATTTTGTAAGAGGTATTAAGTAGAGTAATAGGACACCAACTTGAATTAGAATCTTCATTTTTTTCCTTTTGGAAGAAGCTTAATCATTCTTTTATTAATAGTAGGCCCTAAAGAACCATGTTCCAAAGCTTCCAAATATAGAGGGTAGAAATCCTCCTTTCATACATGGCCACATTATTTGGTAAAACTCAGCTAAGAGCCTTTCAAACCCAAGACTTTTGTTAGGAGCCATTGAAAACACATGTTTAAGATCTTCAATAGAAATCTCTCGATCTAAGAATTGACTATACTCATAATCCACCTTAATGGGAATGTGTTATTTAATAAGCTCTTCCAAAATACTCTGGGTATCTTTCCAATGATCATCTTCTCTAAAAAGATTCGCATAGAAATTCTGAAACAAAGATTTCACCTCTTCAAAATTTGTATGAAGATGTTCATTTTCATCTTGTATAGCCCCAATATGCTCCTTCTTATGTTTATAGTTTAAAATTTTGAAAAATTACTTGGAACCTTTATTACCTTCTTTAATCCAATGCAATCTATCTCTAATTTTAACTCCTTGACCCTTATTAATATCGAGTTTACATATTTGAGCCTTTATAGAGGCTATAGAAGTTTGAATGTTGATATGATTAGGATTGGAAGTTAGCAATTTTCTATTGTGTTCTAGGTTCCCATGAAGAGATTTTTATTTTCAGTTTCTTTACCAAGCAAGCCTTTACCAAAGGAATGTAAGAACTCAACAATTTGAGAAATAGAAAAATGCCACCATTCCCTATAAGATTCTCCTTCTTTCAATTTAGGTATAGAATTCCAAACACCAACCGAAGCAGTAACACACAAAATTTTTAAGAGAAAAGTATTAAGCTTATAGGGTAATTTGTACTCCATATGGCTTGTTTCAGACCCAACAATAGAGTAGAGGATGGGAAAATGGTCTAAAAGAGTAGTAGAATAATCAACTTTAACTTGAATCTCGAAAGAATCTTGCACTAATTGCGGGTTGGGAGACACATAGAACCTATCAACCCTACCAAATTTTATATCATCTCCAAATCTACAGTTATGGACATGGCATGAGTATTTGTTATGAATAGGATCTATCACCCTAACAATATTATGACAATTCAACCATTTATCAAATTCTTCACTACGTAACTTAACATGACTACTCTAACTTTGATCTATGGAGTGTTTGACCATATTAAATTCACCTCCAATAACCCATTCTACATTAGAAAAATTATTGGCCATCTGTAAGCATCGCTCCTTTGCATTATTAGGAGTATAAACTGAACAAAAACCAATTGGTTGTCCATTGATAAATGCTAGGACCCATGAGCAATTATGTGAGGGTTCCTCCCCTTTATCAATAAAAAAATTATAAATCCACAAAGGCATGCCTAAAACTACACCCCCCTGACCCTCTCTATGGGGTGTATGGAGGAAAGATGCATCTCTCCATACATTGCATAGAGAAGATACAAGATGTGGACCATTAATCTTGACCTCCTGGAGTGATGTTGGAGCATCCTGAAGAACTTGACCCTATCCACATCAAGTTTTTGTTCCAGTTGATTTTGTTTTCAATTTTGGTGTTGAGTAATTTAGTATTTCATAAATTCTCCATTTTATTTTAATTTATTTACTCTCCAATCCAATACCATATGTTTGGCCAATATATCGATTTGAGGAATGGAAGGTATAGTGTAGCCTTCATTGATTAATCAAAATAAAAAAATGAAGAGGATGTTAGGGTTAGAAAGGAAAGTATCTAACAATTAAATGTAGATTTAATTAATAAAATAGAGAAACTAAAACACACATAGAATAAATTATAACACAGAGAATTTAACATGGTTCACCCAATCTGGGCTACATCCACCAAACCGCGCCATCCAATGATTTTATTATCTAGTACAAAAACTTATTACAATCTTGAATAATCATGTTTTTCATCATAGTAACCCCCATCTCAACCCATTTTTAACAAGCTTAGAAGCTTCCGGATTAGGGTTCTACAAAGTCGGGTTTTTTTCATTGATTTTTCCTTTTTCGGTGTGATGTGAAAAAGTAGGAGGGGGGTTGCCACCCCAGAACCCTTAGGGCCCGGCCCGACAAACCACAGCAGGATACATGTCGGGGTGTCTGATTATATGATTAGTCACCACATACCAACAAAGGAGGTGTGAGACATGAGGCAACATTAAACTTAAGGGTAGAAAAAGACAACTTCAAAAGATTAAATGGTTGTAGCATTGAAGTTGAAAGGCTACCTAAGGGAAGACCAAGGGAAGACAAAGAAAAATTCAAACCAAGGTAGGAAAGGAAGTGGTGTGGGATCTCAAGGGTCCAAGAAATTTGAACAATAAATAAAAGTCAGAACCAAAAAAATGCTAAAAAAATGTGTGGCGGGTAGGGGCATGTATAGGAGGAAGTAAAAAAAATCTCTTGAATTGTATGTGAAATAAGAAGAGCAGCGCTGGAAATTAAAAAAGAATAATTTGGAAAGTTTTGAAAGAGGAAATAGGAATAATAGATGGACTCCATTGACCAAGAAGAATGTGCAAATGGTCTAAAATGAAGTGAATGTTGGAGATGTTGATTTGAAGAACAAATAGATTTTAAATTGGTTACAAACTCTTTAATTTTATTTTTTTTCAATAAAAGAATTTGGAAGTTGCAATTTGAACTTGTAGCAGTTTTAATTGACAAATTATGATTGGTGATTTGAATGTGATTAATTAATTTATTGCAGATTTATTTTTCCTAATAAGGCATAGAAATTTGACCTACATTAATTGGTGTAAGAGTTAGGTTTGATCGTGTTGGGAAGTGTACCAAAATTTTCCAAAGGAAGATAAATAACGTATAGAGGACAGGGTTGCAGAGGTAGAGGAACCAGAGGCATAGAGCCTGAGATTGCAAAATTAATAAGAAATTGCATAATGAAGGCAGTTAGTGGTATCACTGCATGATTGGATGCCATGGAGATGGATCAACGATGAGGAGTCCATGTAGAGGATATCAGTGAAGATGAAGAAAAAGAACAAATTATTGGAGGACAAAATGAAGAGGGCTTGATCCAAGAGGAGAAATATTTATCAAAGCTATCACTAGGATAAATTATAAACCTTGATTTGATCCACCAAATTATAAAGGATGATTAAATGCAAAAGAGTTGTTGGATTGGAACACTGAAATGGAAAAAAAATTCAAGTATGATAACACAGAAGAAGATCAGAAGGTCAAATATGCACACACACAAAGTTGAAGGGACATGCTTCCTTATGGTGGGAGCAGTTATAGATGAATCAACAACAAAGAGGAAAAGAGAAAGTTAAGTCATGGGATTTAATGGTGACAAAAATAAATTGAAATTCCTACCAACAAATTATCAAATTAACTTGATAAAGAAACTTTAGAATTTGAAGCAAAAAGAAAGTAGTGTTGAGTATACCAAGGAATTCTATTGGTTGAGCATACGAGCCGATCACATTAAAGAAGAAATTGAGCAAGTTTCTTGATATTTGAATGGGTCACAAATATCTATTCAAGATTAATAAGTTTGATGAATATGCATAGTGTGGGGGAGGCATATCAATATGCCTTAAAGGTGAAAGAAAAAATTAATAGGAAGCAACAAAATGATTCTCGAGCTAGAGGCATATTTTCTCATGGTAGAGGACAGCCAAATAGTGGTAGAAGCTACCAAGGCAAGCAAGAAGAAGTAGTCACATCAAGTGCAAGCACGCTGGAAAATAGAGGAAGAGGAGACTTTCCTAGAGGAAGAGGAGACTACTCTCATGGAAGAAGGTCATTTGGACGAGGTAGAGGAAGAGGTTTCAGAGGTACATGTTTCCAATGCCGAGAAATAGGACATCGGGCATTTGAATATCTGCAAATCTAGCATGATGAAGGAAAAGGAAAAGAGGCAAGAGTGCATGTAGCATAGGCTGAAAGTGAAAAAGAAACTTCAACTAAGCATGGAGAAGGCCCTGAGGATGGAGAATCTTTGATGCTAAGAAGATTCTTGTTGAATCCTAAAAAGGAGAAACTAGAACCAATACAAAGGAGAAATTTGTTTCAAACAAGATGCAAGGTGAGTGGAAGGTGTTGCAAAGTGATAGTGGACAACGGTAGTATAGGTAACATTGTATTCAAGGAGATGGTAGAAAATTTGAGGTTGAAGAAGGTGAAACATCCCAACCCCTACCGAGTTTCATGGCTATAAAAAAAGCATCAATTGGTGGTGTGGGAACAATAATTGGTAAGTTTACAAATTGGAAATTACAAGGATGAAGCTATGTGTGACATTATACTGATGGATGTGTGTCATATTCTCTTGGGTAGACCATGGAAATTTGATAGACAAGTTGTTCATGATGGTTAATTGAATACCTACACAGTCAAGAAAGATGGAAAAGAGTACATTCTAAACCCATTGAAGAATAGAGAAAGAGAAGATGAAGGAAAACCAAAGGTATGCTTGGTTTTCAAATAACTTTTGAGAGAATTCAAAAAGGAGAAAACATGTTTTTCCATAGTTTCCAAATTTGCACCAGTTGGTGCAGCAAAGAATGAGGAAGAAATACCAAAGGAAGTTCAAGAGATTTTGGATGAGTATGTAGAAATTTTGATGAAGGAGTTTCCCGGTGGATTGCCACCCATGAGAAGCATTAGTCCTTGCATTGATTTGATTCCTGATGCAAGTTTTCCAAACAAGACACTATATAGGATGTCACCAAAAGAGAATGAAGAGATGAATAGGCAAGCACAAGAGTTAATTGATAAAGGGTTGATTAGATATATATTGAGTTTGTGTGTTGTTCCAACAATGTTGGTACCAAAGAAAGATGGGGATTAGTGAATGTGTATGGATTCAAGAGCAATAAATAAGATAACCATCAAATATCAGTTTTCATTACCAAGAATGGATGATATGATGGATTGCTTGAGTGGAGCCAAATATTTTAGTAAGATTGATTTGAAGAGTGGTTACCATCAAATAAGAATAAGAGAAGTGGATGAATGGAAGACTGCTTTCAAAACCAAAGATGGATTGTATAAATGGTTGGTAATGTCGTTTGGATTGACAAATTTTCCAAGCACTTTCATGAGATTGATGAATGAAGTTTTGAAGCCATATCTTGGTAAGTTTAAAATTGTGTATATTTGGATGACATTTTAATATTTAGTAAAATGTAAGAAGAGAACTTACAACATGTTAGAGCTATTTTGCAAAGGCTAGAGGAAGAAAAATTAATGGTGAATTTGAAAAAATGTAGTTTCATGAAGAAAGAGTTAGTGTATTTGGGTTTTGTGGTTTCTAATAGTGGTCTCAAAATGGACCTAGAAAAAGTGAATAATTGTTGAATGGCCTTCACCAAAGAGTATGTTTTAAGAAATAAGCTTTCATGGATTAGCAAACTTTTATAGAAAGTTCATCAAAAAACTTAGTGGGATATGTGCACCAATCACAAAGACAATGAAAGGTAATAAAAAGGAATTTGTTTGGTTAGTTGCAGCAGAGAGAAGTTTTAATATTTTGAAGGCAAAAGTGATGGAACAACCTGTGTTAACACTTCCTGATTTTGGAAAAGTCTTCCAAGTTGATTGTGATGCAAGTGGGACAACAATAGTGGGGGGTTCTAAGTCAAGAGGGAAAACCAATAGCTTACTTCAACAAAAATTTAAATGAGGCAAAGAGAATATACTTCATGTATGACCAAGAGTTTTATGCAATTGTGCAGGAACTCAAGAAATGGAGACATTATTTGCTACCAAAGGAGTTTGTATTGTACACCAATCACCATGCATTGCAATTCATTAACAACTACGGTAATTTGAGTCAAAAGTATGTGAAATAGGTTGAATTTCTTCAAAGCTATTCATTTGTTTTAAAACATAGAAGTGGAAAATTAAATAGAGTTGTTGATGCACTAAGTAGGAGGTGTTTGTTATTGAATGAGTTGAGAGTAAGTGTTGTTGGTTTTGATTGTATGAGAGAGTTGTATGAAAAAAAATCTAATTTTAAAGAAGTTTGAGTAGCATGTAAGAGTCCAATTGGGATGGATAGAACTCCATGGTTGGATTATTTTATTCAAGAAAAAATGTTGTTCAAAGGAAAGAGGTTGTGTATACGTCGAGGTTCCATGAGGGAGAATTTAATGAGAGAAAAATATAGTGGAGGTTTGAGTGGAAATTTTGGAGTGGATAAAACATTAGCATAGTTGAATGAGAGTTACTATTGGTCAAGGATGAGTGCCTATGTAAAAAGAATGGTGGAAATTTATCAGATATGCCAACATGCCAAGGGAGTGAAACAAAACACCAGACTATATCAGCCATTTCCAATACTAGAGAGACCATGAGAATGCGTTAGCATGGATTTTGTTTTGGGTTTGCCACAAACACAAAGAGGTAATGTTTTTTTTTTTGTTGTAGTGGATAGATTTTAAAAAATGGCTCATTTAATACCATGTCACAAGTGTAGTGATGCTTCCCATATAGCTACATTATTTTTCAAAGAGATAGTTTGGTTGCATGGCTTGCCAAAAAGTATTATTTCAGACTAGGACACCAAGTTTGTTGGTCACTTTTGACATACTTTGTGGAAGAAAATGGGAACACAATTGGGGTATAGTTTAGTCTACCATCCTCAAACCGATGATCAAACTGAAGTTGTGAACCAAAGTTTGGGTAATTTGTTGAGATGTTTGATTGGGGATAAACCAAATCAGTGGGACTTAACTTTGGCACAAGTAGAATTTGCATATAATAACTCTGTAAATCGAAGTGTGGGAAAAATTCCATTCCAATTTTTGTATGGGTACATCCCAAGAGGAGTTAATGAATTGAGAGATAGTGCAGATTTGAATAGAAAGAGTGTTGTAGCGGAAGATTTTGCTAAGTATATTCATGAATTGCACAAAGAAGTGAAAGAAAATTTAGAGAAGAGTGTCATTAAATATAAAGAACATGTTGATGTACATAGAAGAAAGCAAGAGTTTCATATTGGTGGCCCGACAATGGCACATTTATGGAAGGAAATGTTCCCACAAGGGACCTACAATAAATTAAAATGGAAAAAGATTGGCCCGTGCAAGGCTTTGTGGAAGTTCTCATCAAATACATATGAGATTGAGCTTCCAATTGGCATTGATATCTCTCCAATATTTAATGTTGTAGATTTGTATAAGTATCATGAAGGTGAATCAAGTGGACAGTAGAGTGCATCTTTAGATTTTTCGAACATGCAAGACTGGATGCAATAATTGTTAGAGGAGTTTGAAAGAGTTGATCAAATCATTGATTCATGGATTGAAAAATGAACAAGGAGGAAAGAATATTAGGGGTATTTGGTTCATTGGAAGTACTATGCAGTAGATGAGGCTTCATGGATCAATGCTTTAGATTTGGAGAAGTTTGGGATTTCGGTTCTAGACTTACCCAAATGTTCATGAGCTCTTCACTCATGAAAATTTTTCATACCTAGTGTGTGTGTGATTAATGTAGAATACTTGTTGCACATATACTTGTTATTTTGGATGCTACTAAAGTCACACATTTTTTGGTATTGCAAGATGATATGATATATATCACTCAATTTGGTGTGGCATTTGTAGCATCAAAATAAAAGGGATATCCCCATATCCATTTACCCAAGGTGATTGTAATCTTGAGATGGATGTTTCAAACCACATTGAGATGATTTTTATCTTCTCCTGAGTCTATTATTTAAGTCATTAAAATATTTTATGAACTAAAGTGTAGTCAAATCATGTGTATTTCTCAAACAATCCTCAAACTTGTTTATAAGTTGCAACCTCATCTCCCTATCTATTTCTTCATTTTTTTCATTAAAAACAATTAAATAGAATGGTACATAGGTATCTTAATCAAATAAACTATAAATTTAAGGGTCCTAGGGTGTTTATACCCTCACCGGCACAACTAAGTTGTTAGATTCAAAAATATGTCCTTGCCTATGAATTCCAATGCCACCAAGTGTAGGATTAACTATCTATACATGAAAGGTTTAATAATTATAAATCAATAAAATTTAAGAGTTCTAGGTTGCCTGTAAGCTTACCCATGTAGCTAAGTTATTAATTTTGAACATTTGGCTTTTCCCATCAACTCCAATGTCATCAAGTACAATAGGTAAATACTAAATGATCCATGCATGAAAGAGTTACGAATTAAAAAATAATTATTAAAGTGTACTATGGTATTTTTTGGCTCACTTAAATAGTTAAGTTGGTTAGAATAAGATTACATTTACCTTGCAATACTATGTAAATTTTATGTATCTCCAATACTCTTGAAAATTTCCTTTGATGCCCAAGGTGTAATTGGAAAATAATTTATAATTAATATTCCTCCAGAATATTGGTATTATATGTTATATATTTTATAGGTTCACAAGTGCTACCAAAGTGTTGTTAGAATGAAGAGTGTTAGTGTGTTGTATGTTTCTCTTTGTTGAAGATTAATATACATTTTTCCTCTTTATCGTGTGAAATTTTTTTGTGAAAGGGTTTCTCTACCTAAATATTGTGTTCATATGGATTGTTTATTTTATGTAGTCACATAATCATCATATGATAATCCTTGGATAAATAAATATTTTAAATTTGCATACAATTGTGAGAGATTTTACTATAGTGGTTTCACCTTATTACTCAACAAAGATATCAATTTTGAACATGTGTCTTTTCCCATCAACTCTAATTTCCTCAAGTTTAGGAGGTAAATCTTACATGATACATATATGAAAAAATGTAATGATTTAAAAATGTGTTTGTGGTTTAAAATCAATAAATAAAGATCAAAGAGAAGGTTGGGGATTCTAACACAAGAAATAATTATATGTACGAACCACCCATCCTTCTTTACATACCTAATTCATGTTAGGATGTACAGTTCCTCACTCCCTTATAAATTTCACCTTGATGATATGCTTACATGTGTATCCTTTGGAAAATTACTCATAAGAGGGCACAAACATACCTGAGAAGGAACCAAACATGTGATAATAAAATAAGTACTTTTTTCTCACTCATCACCTATGCTATGTAATCATCAAGGATCTATAAGGCACACACCTAAGATATGTTATACAACTTTTTAAACTTGAATTTCCTATGAAAACCATTGTCCTTAATTATTTTCATCCACAAAAAATAGATATATATTATTGTTGTCAACTTATGCATTGACCAATCAACATAACAATATAAAGCAGTGTAGACTACATCAAGGAAATGTACCTTACAATACAAGTGGTATGACTTTATGTACCTATTTTCTTTCTACTTTGCATACTTCAGTGTGTGGAAACATCTAGAACACATATGCACCTTGTAAAGCCATATTTCATCATCAAAATCCATAAATGAGCATTTCATTGCTTTGTAGTCATCAACAAATTTGAGTGAATAATGAATTTTGTACTCCTAATTATATTCGATGAGCAAAGATATATCTCACAATTTAATAAATCCCTAAAAATAGTGAGATGATTTCCTTAGTATAACTAATTCTTTAATAATGACACAAAGAATAATTCAATAATTTAATATTGATGGTTTAATATCAATTCTTGCATTATCCGCCATGAATTCATTTAATTTCCACTCTATGTTCCTTAGGTGCACACTTTGAAGCATGAAACCCATCCAATAAGTAATTTCAAATGTGTATTACTTAGACATAATGACCCATGCTACAAGTAGCCCTATATGCTTGGAATCAAAAGCAAGTAGAGTGTAAAATTAAAATTGGACATGAACAAATGATAAAAATGATTAGATAAATAATCATTATTTATTCACATATGGAAATGATAATTACTACATACATTGTATACCTTCATTAAATTTATACCAAAGGTTGAATCCATGGTTAGTAATCTATTTTGGACATATTAAAGCAATATTTCAAGTTGGTGTGACATTTGTAACCTTAGAATAAAATGGATATCTCCATCTGCATCTACATGGTGTACCAATTCCTTTTTTTTTGATGCATCAAATCTTGACATTCCAAGCAATAACAACACCAAATCATGACTTAATTATTTGGTGATGAGTGGAGAAAATATTCATCTTGACCCTCTAAAGTCACTATTCAATTGATCGTGACAAGGCTTTCCATCCTTGTTGACATGGTCAACATGGTGTATAATATGAGTGTAAGGCTGGGTTGATAAATCATTATTCATGTGCTATAATAACAAGTACATCCACTCCTCATATTTTTGAAACCCAATCTATTTCCCTTCCCCTAATTGGGCACTATGGTGATCAACAAGCATAGCATCTATTTTTTATAATGCTATGGGTCATATGAGCACCAATATCTACACACATATGATCTAGCAATTACTAGATGTTAGAATATACATTCAATTTAAAAATAAATCAATTTAAAATTGCATAAACTATATTGGTCTTACATGGTTACTCCAATATGGTGAATTTGGGGATTTGTTGCAAGAATATGAGGTATTTTTTCAAGTTGTCATGACTCTCATGGAAGCTCATAAGGTAGGATTTATTATTGGCCCCCCTATATGAAACCTTTCACTCTATTGGCCTTGATCCAATTTGTGAAGAAAACTTTATATTTTCTATGATCGTAGATTCCCATAAAAGGTTAGGGTATATAAATGCATCTTTGTTTGGGTGTTGATTTAGATATTCCATTATGTCATCATATAATACCATCATAAATTAGATAATTACATTAAAGAATTAGCATTCCATTGGTGTTTACATAGACAAAAAAATTAAAATTGATCAATAAAATATGTGAAAATATAGAAATAAATAAATAATTTTTTTCTTCGATGAAATCTAATAAGCATTAAACTGGTCTTTTAAGAATCACTCCATACAAAAAATATAAATTGAAGATTTAAAGATAAGATACAATACATAACTAAATATAATTTCATTATAACATTAGTATTTAAATATTATTTACATGACTATAAAATATTGAAAGTGACAAATAACTCATTCCCTTCTCCAAACCAATAACTTATGGTTGGGAATCAGAGACAAGCTTCAATTCCAAGTTGGTGTAGGCCTCATCCAAAGACATAACTTGCCTATGAAAATTGTGAACTAAACTAGTTGGCCTTGGTGCAATACCCAACATCTTATTATAAACAATAATTCAATTAACTTTAACAACAATAGGACATTGGTCAATAGTGTAGCTTTGTTGTTGTATCCCTTAAGATTTATATAAAAAGCTTCATGTTGAAAGTGATTTTTTTACTACATAACTAAACACTATTTTGCAACTAAAGATTTGTATCTATAATACCTTGAGTTATTAGGCAACTATCTTCAGTTGGTATGCAAATGGTCTTTGCTTGTTGCACAACTATCTTTCATTACTACATAAGTCTATTCAAGATTAGATGTCACATATAATACAAAAATTGTTGGGCATGAGCATAGTGGATATTATAATAAGATTTGCAACTAGTTTTCCATCAAATGCATGGCCTAAACTTAGTTTGGGTACTTTGGTTAACATGTTGTTTGGATTTTCTTGTTTACAAGATTTGGAAGAGGGGAAGGAGTTCCATGAGTATGCTATTAAAACTAGTTTTGAGTAAAATATTTGTATTGATTAGAAAGTTTCAAGATGCTACAATACATTCTACTTTTTTAGTTAATAAAAAATTGGCATGCTTTTTTAAAAAGATCTATTGAAATCTAAACATTTTTTTGAAAAATTTAACATGTATGTGGTCCCTTGAAAAATAAAACCAATATATATATATATATATATATATATATATATTGAATCCTTTGTAGGTAAAATTAGTTGTTACATTATAGCCCTAAAATTTTCTAAATTAATTTTCATCTACAAATTCATATCTCAAATACCATCTTTTGTTGTTACACAAATATTCACTTGTACAACTAAATATAATTGTACAATAACTTAATACCTATTGTAGAACATAGATACTAAGCATCATGTGAGGTGCTACCATGGCCACAATATGGATTCTATGTCATGTAGATTTGATTTGTATCAAACTAGACCATTATGGATACAAAACTTTGTGATACCAGTCAGATTCTACCATCCAACAAATAAACAGTTGAAATTTCTTTCTTAGAGCTCACAATCCATAAATACATCTAATGCAAAGCAAATGTTTACCAGTAAGTGGCTCTTGTTCATCATCCTTTCATGCTATTTTTAGCTAGACTGGAACCTTTTTTGCTCCTCATAAATGCTCTCACGTCTTGAACTTTCCTTGTGTTTTCTCAAAGCATTTTTTCTCTGGAAACCAAGAAAATCAGAACACTTCATACAAGTCATACATCAAACCATCATTTTCCTGACTTTAAAGGCATTTTTTCTATAAAAATGCAAACTTTTTCAGTTTTTTTTTAGAAGTCTTTACACTAGTCTGTAAGAATTGCCTTGGGACATTAATTTCCAGCTTGTGTCATTCCCTGTCAAGTTGATGAGCTTTTTGCTTTGCAAAGTACTCATGGATATTTATACACCACTTAATGAAGCATTAAATGGGTCACGGTTTTCTCATAGTTTTGTTGGTTGTAAAAGAAGACGAGTTCATTTTATTTTCAACTGAATTGGATTTTTTCTCCACCTTTTTTGCACCTTAGAAATCTTCGTGTGCACTACATCTTTCCACCATTACTTTGAAATTGTTCATTATCTTTTTCTCTTATAATTGTTGCTTTTTATCTAACTCCTCAGTTTTTCACTTTTATTATTATTGCCTTTGCTCTTTCTTCCTACTCTCAATGTCTATGTGCTCTCTCTACCATTGTCAACTTTTATGAAATATAGATTATTATTGATTTTATTTCAGAAATGACAGGTATAAAATTGTTGGAAATCTATTATTAAATCTAATTTATTTTAATAAGGGTTTAAATTTAATAGCGAGAATCATAATGTCATGATTTAACTATCATAATATATCATTAAATATAACTCATTAAAATAATTTTATTATAATATGTAAATTTTAATATTTTAATAGATTTCTCTTATGAAATGCAAATCCAAAAGAACAAACACAAAAGATTCAATACAATACAATGTGAAATAGAAAGAAATTTTTTTTAATACCAATATCAAATATGTGAACTAAGAGGATCTGTGGGATGTTGTGGATAAATGTAATATGCTGCCCTATTTTTCCTTGGTTGTTTTTTTTTTTCCTGATGTGTTTTGGTTTGTGTTTTTTACAATATTTTTGATGGTTTACGAACGGAAATAAAGTGCAGAAATAACAACTTGTTGCAGCAATAAAATACTCAAAAATTTCACAATTTTCGAAATGTTGCAACAAGTAGAAAATTCAAGATTTTAATTGCATTCAAAATATCAAGATTTTCTTGATTACAACAACAACCCAGTTTATAAAATATCATTACATATCTAGTACCAACATAGCCAAAAAATGTTTGCAACTTTAACAATGTTTTGTAGTTGAAACCAACGAACTGGGTGGGAAGATGATGGATTCGGCCTCCGTAAATTATTTTCTCCACTCCTAATGAAGTTGTTAAGTATTCCTCAACCCTAGGTGCCACATTTATAACAATACCCAACTCCAAACCTTAAGCACCCTCCTTGCAAACCCACACAACCCCCTGTGAATGATATGGCCAGCTTGAGCAAAGGTACGATTGACAAAAGGGGGTTTACAATAGCAATAACCTCCAAAATATCTTCCTCCAATTGGACTTGACAAATGGACTCTAAAATACAAGCCCCAATGATTGAAGAAGAGAATAAATGAACACCAATGTAGCCCAACTGTGATCTTTATTTGAAACCACCAATATATTCTCTGGATTGTGTCTCTCAACAATGTAGAGAAGGTTGCTTGCAAGGGATTTTGTCTTCAGAAACCCTAAGAAGAATGAACTCCTCCAAGAAGCAGAGTAAACCAATATCCAATCTAGCATAAAAGAAGAATGGGCTCTAAGATCCCTTTTATAGCTCTCTCCAAATCCCACAACCCCCTCTTGGGAAATAAAATAATTTTCATTTTAAAATAAAACATCTCCTTATGACTCCCTAGGCACCCAACTTTCAGTTATAATATTATTTGCTTTATAATTTTCCCTTATGTCTCACATGGTCCTTTTAATAAAGTAACTTTATAAATTAATATAAGTTAAATATTTAATTTAACTTTAATAACTTTATGTTATTTTAAATAATTTCATCGTACCAATTAAATATTGAAATATGGATATCAATTTCTCTCATCGATACTACTAAAAATAGCAGGATGACAACTTGCTCTGTCAACCGAAAATTGACTTACTAAAAATAGTAAGAATGAGAGAAAACTCCAAAAACACTCCAAAAAAGGGTAATACACAACTCCCAACCACACCATGCTAGATAAATGGTCACCAAAGTTTCCTAACCAAACCCTATTAGCCAAACAGAATGACCGAATAGGCTAACTCTACCAAACTTCTAAATAGACTAGGAAGGGGACATTACAGTCCACCCTTCCTAAGATTGCTTTTCCTTAAGAAATCTCAACTCTAGATGTTGTAGAAACTGCTAATTTTCCCACGTCCCATCCTCCATCAGTAGGTTCCTCTACTTGACCAAGTACTCCTTAATAGCCCTCCTCTAAAGAGTTTGCTCTCTAAAATCTATAATGGCCCCTAGAATCAAGATCAACTTACCCTCCTCATCTAAAGGTGGAAACTAGTATGAAGGAACCACATTATGTCCTAGCACCTTCTTAATCTTGGATACAGGAAAAACATTATGAACCCTACTACCAGATGGTAACTCGAGCTCATAGGCGACCTCCCCAATCCTCTTGGACACTTTGAAAGGACCATAAAATCTAGTCTTAAGCTTCTTGACACCACTCTTCTTGAGAGAAGAATGTTTGTAAGGTTGCACCCTCAAATAAACCATGTCCCCAACATCAAAAGTGCACTCCACACAATGTGATCAACATATAACTTCTATTTATTTTGAGCTTGTTACAAGTTCTCCTTCAAAGATTTCAAGACTTCCTAACTTTCCTGCAACAAATCTCTAGCCTTAGGCACTCTACTATCTCCAAATATAAAATCCAAAAATTTAGGTTCCTCATATCTATAAACACCCATGAAAGGTGGCATCCTGATGGGCATGTGATAAGTGGAATTATAACAGTATTCACCAAGATGCAACCACTTAATCCAAGCTCTCTACTACCCTAATACATAGTTCTTGAGATACCCCTCCACCCATTTTTTTATTATCTATATTTTCCCATTTGTCTGTGGGTGGTAGCTCGTGTTGGGAGTGAGTTTTATCTCACTCAACTTGAAGATTTCTTGCTAAAAGTGACTTAGGAACCTATTTTTCCTATCACTCACTATACTCCTAGGCATCCTATATAATCTAAAAATATCCCTAAAGAATAAATCAACCACCTGTGCAATACTATATGTTGCTAAAATAATGAAAAAAATGTGTAAATCTGGTTAAACTATCAACCACCACATATATACAATCCTTGTTCTACACCTTAGGCAACCCAGTGATGAAATCCATGGAGATAAATTCCCATTTTTTATTGGGAATGGGTGAGGGTTGAAGTAAAATAGCTGGATAAGAGGGCTCCTTCTTATTCGATTGAAAAATAGGAGACTCCCTAACATACTTGAGGAATTCATTCTTAAGTCCCTTCCAAGTGAATCTTTCACAAATCTACCTGTAGGTCTTGAAGAAACCCGAGTGACCAACCATGGGTGCATCATACAATGTCCTCAATATCTTCCCCTTAAGTTGTGGCATAGGAACCAAATAGATTCTCTCCTTGTGAATGATCAACTCATTGAGCATTGTATACATGTCATCATTAATAGTGCCCTCTATGATTCCTACTTCCCAAGAATCCTTAGCATACTCTACTAAAATCAACTCTCTCCAATCAACAATGATCTTAACCAAAGAACACAAATGTGGCCTCTTGTAAAGTGCATCAAAAAATACATTCTTCTTCCCCTTAACATAAAAAATGTCAAAATCATATGCATGTAGTCTACTAACCCACTTGTGTTTCCTATCATTAAGATCCTTTTGGTTCATAAGATATTTGATATTATTATGGTATGTTTTGACGATAAATTTTCCCCTACTAGGTATGGTCTAAATTTGGCTAATTTGTATGCATGATAGCCAACATCTCTCTATCATATATATAATATCTCTTCTCCACACCTCTTAGATTCCTACTCTCAAATGTTATGATTCTCTTGCATCAATACCACCCCAATTCCCTCTCCTGAATCATCACACTCCACCTCAAATGGTTTGTTGAAATTTGGTATTGCTAATACTAGACAAGAGGATATCAATTGCTTGAAGTGCTCAAAACACTTTTGTGTTGAATTAGACCATTCAAATTCCCCCTTCATCAAATTTGTAAGTAGGGTTGTAGTTTGTGAAAAACCCTTAACAAACCTCCTATAAAACTCACACAGACTAAAGAATCCCTTGAGCTGAGTGAGATTTGTCAGAGTAGGCCAATCAACAATAGCCTTAATCTTCGCAAGGTCAACTCTCACCCCCGTTGGGCTAATGATATGTCCGAGATAGAGGATATTTGTCATGTCGAAGTCACATTTGGACTCCTTGGCATAGAATTACTCACTCTCCAAAATGCTTAAGACTTCCTTGAGATGCCTTAAACACTCCTCCCAAGTCTAATTGAATATCAAGATGTCATTAAAAAATATTAAGATAAATTTCCTTAAATAATTCCTGAACACTTGGTTCATAAAACTTTGGAAAGTGGTCGGTGCATCAGTTAACCTGAAAGGCATCACCAAAAACTTGAGGTATCTAAAGTGGCATCAAAAAATTGTCTTCTCTATATCCTCCTTCCTCATCTTGATTTGATGATACCCAAATCTCAAATCTATATTGGAAAAGTAACAAGCCCCATGTAGCTCGTTTATCAACTCATCTATCCACAAAATGGGATACGTGTTCTTTATTGTCATTTTTTTAAAAGCCCTATAATCAATACACATCCACATTGTTCCATCTTTTTTCTTCACCAACACAACTGTTGATGCAAAAAGGCTTTTGATGGGTGTAATGTGCCCCATCTTTGATAACTATAAGGATATCTATAAGGAGTCATAATTATTACTTTGGCACCTTCCTCTAGCTCTAAGACGTGATTTATCCCTTTCTTTGGTGGCACTCTAATAGTGATGCTCCCAAAAACCATGTTATGCTACGATATCAACTTTTGGATGTCTAGATGGCAATTGTTCTTCTGTTGATTTGCAACTGTAGGCATGATGAGACACTCAACTGCCCACTCAACCTACTCTTGTCTAATCAATTGTTCTATCCTTTTGAAGGACACCATTCTAGGCCCCCCATATGATAGGCCTTTAAGCACTATCTTCTTCCCATTGGCCTCAAACTTCATTTCCATCTTCTGAAGATTAAAAGAGAACTTCACAAGGGACTTCATCCAATGCATCCCCAATACCATATCGGTATCCCGAATGTTAACCACATAAAATTTATCATTCATCTCTTACTCCCGCAATAAAAAACTCAAATTAGAGATCTTACAGGTACAAGAGAGTTTGTACCCATTAGCTACCATGGCCTTAAACCCCTCATGTTCTTCTATTTACAACCTTCTCTTGTTCACAAACCCCTCATCAATAAAATTATGAGTAGCTCATGTATCAATTAGCACTATGATTCGATGCCCCTACAATGTCCCTCTAACTTTGAATGTGACTACTTTTTGGATGCTAGAGAGTTGGGAAATGGTATTGTCATTCTTGCGCTCCTCTTTTGATGATTTTTCCTCTTTATTACTCTCTAAATCACATCAAGCTGATCTAAATTTTTTGATGTTGTCTCGTCAGTAGAAAAATATTCTATCTACTTTGCTTTCTCCTTCACACTACATTTTTGTGATGGGTCCCAAGGTTGTCTATAATGGAATCATAATTTCTTCCTCTGATGTTCATTTAGTTTCTGATTATCTAACCTATTAGTCTCATGATGTGGCTAATGTACCTCCTTATGAAAATATTTCTTATATTTCTGCTTCTTCTGGAGAAAACTCTAGGACTAAATTTTTCTTTGAAGAGTATAAGTCTCCATATCTTTGACCTTCTTAATGGCTTCCTGTAATGAATATGGATTAAGGGCCTTAATCCAACCTCGCAAGGGATGTGAAATAACATCCATAAAAAGCACAATAATCCTCCTCTCTGAAATCTTTATGACTATCGCTGAAAGTCTCTAAAATTCCACCACATATGCCTCCACAAAACCCCATTGTTTGGGTTGAGCCAACTCCTTGAATTGTAACGCTAGTTCTTTCCTATCAAACCTTTCTATCAGCCTCTCAATTAACTTAACATATGAATAAATTTGGTCATGACCCAAGGTGATCATGTCATGGTGCCACCACTCATGTTCGTTACCATCCAAGTGTATAGTTGCATACTTGATAGCTTCGTACTCTTGCATTGGGTTGAGCTGGAAGTATGTGTCCAACTTCTAAACCCATGCCCTCATTGTGAACTTCCTCAAGCCATCAAATTAAGGAATGGATAACTTTCCCATATTCCACTGTAACTCTTGATGGTGTTGTCTACCACCCCTATGTGGTATGTGTTTCATCTTTAGGTCCATGTAATCATGGAAGGACATCTCAGCTTGAAACTCCATCCCTGAATCTCTCTACTCCTATAAAATATGATCTTGTATCTCCTATTGGGTGGGCTCGTCCTCTACATGAGGATTATCTCTTGGCTAGAAGTTAGGCATTAAGGGCCTAGAATTAGTTATTTGGGTTATACCCTACTAATTTGTTCCTTTGTCATTCACCAAACCTTCACCATTGTCATTGTTCCTACCATTGATTCCATCGCTATTATTATTATTTTCCCCAAGCAACCATTAGTTCATTTATTTCATTAATTTCACTAATATTTGCTAGAACTCACATTGACTCTGTTGCAACTCATGCTACCCTTTAGCCAAATCATTTAATATTTCCCTAGTGTTGGGTTCATGTGGTTCTCTATCACCCATTTTTACACATGCAAAGGGATCTAATTTTGGTTGTTTCTCAATGCTTTCATTGGATTTTTTTTCCTTAAATTATAATGATGGGTATATGACTACATTACTCATTTAGCATGTTGTCATTCACTAGTTTTTTTCCTCACAAACCCCTTTAGGATGGCAGGATTCACTACTGTGATACCGTTGTAATATGCTGCCCTATTTTTCCTTGGTTTTTTTTTGTCTTTTATTTTGTGTTTTTACAATATTTTTGATGGTTTAAAAATGGAAATATAGTTTAAAAATAACAATAACTTGCAGCAATAAAATACTCAGAAATTTCATAGTTTTCCAATGTTGCAACAAGCAAAAAATTATAGATTTGTATTGTATTTAAAATATTAAAATTTTCTCAATTACAACAACACAATTCATAAAATATCATTACATATCTAGAACCAACATACCCAAAAAAAATTACAACTTTGACAATGTGTTGTAGTTGAAACCAATGAACTAGAAGTGGGAAGATGAGGGATTTGGCCTTCGTAAATTGTTGCCTCCACTCCTAATGAAGTTGTTGAGTATTCCTTAGCCCTAGGTGCCACATTTGCAACAATTCCCAACTCCAAACCCTAAGCACCCTCCTTCCAAACCCAAATGCCCTCTTCTGAATGGTACAACCAGCTTGAGCAAAGGTATGACCAACAAAAGGGGGTTTACAATAGCAAGAACCTCTAAACTATCTTCCTCCAATCTGAATTGACGAATGGACTTTGAAATACAAGCTCCAATGGTTGAAGAAGAGAATAAATGAACACCAATGTAGCCCAACTGTGATCTTTGTATGAAACCACCGATATATTTTCCAGATTGTGTCTCTTAGCAATGTAGAGAATGTTGTTTGCAAGGGATTTTATTCTCACAAACCTTGAGAAGAATGAACTCCAGGAACAAGAGAAAACCAATATTCAATCCAACATAAAATAATAATGAGCTCCAAGAGCCCTTTTATAAATCTCTCCAAATCCCATGACCCCCTCTTGGGAAATAAAATAATTTTCTTTTTAAAATAAAACATCTCCTTATGACTCCCTAGGCACTAAACTTTAAGCTGTAACATTATTTACTTTATAATTTTCCCTTATGTCTCCCATGGTCCTTGTAATAAAGTAACTTTATAAATTAACATAAGTTAAATATTTAATTTAACTTTAATAACTTTATGTTATTTTAAATCATTGCATCGAACCAATTAAATATTGAAATATGGATATCAAATGCTCTCATTGGCACTACTAAAAATAGCAAGATGACAACTAGCTCTGTCGGTACCAAAAATTGACTTACTAAAAATATTATGGGAGAAAACTCTAAAAACACTATAAAAAATGGTAATACACAACTCCCAACACCATGCTAGATAAATTCTCACCAAAGTTCCCTAACCAAACCTTGTTAGCCTACGAATTAACTTTACCAAATTGCTGAATAGGCTAGGAAGGGCACATTACAATAAAGGGAGTGTAGCAAATCCTATAGAAACAATAGGCTTATTGAGGCTAACTATTATCCATTGGCTATCAAATCCATTACTATTGTTGATACTTAAAAAAAATTCTCTAGGAAAGCAACGTCCTATGGGAAGCTTTACAATTGTGGGACTACAATTGTTGTCTGTGAAGTGACCTTCAATATTTTAGAAGCTAGCTCTTCAAATTCTTTTGAGGAGAAAAGAGCAAAGAAGGAAAAGCAAGAAAAACTGAAATGAAATTCTAACTAAGGCGATGCACCAAAATTACTTGTGTGTTCATTCCTTACTTTTGTATATTATTGATTAAAACACTTAAAATATTATAAACAATTTAAAGGAGAATATGCATGATTTAAAACTTGCAATACTAGCAAAATTTCACACTATAGAAGAAAAGAACAAAAATAACAAACAACTATTGATTCCACATAATTTGACATGGAACACCACATCCTCTTCATTGTTGGATGGAGAAAAAATACAAAGGCCTAAACAAACAGTATAAACCATTCAATCCTTCATGTGAGGGTCACCTGCTGAGGTCTTAGAATGAAAGCAAGAGCTATTGCTATCTCTATTCAAATCTAAAATTATTACAATTTTGTTCTTTGGTAATGGTTATCAAAATTAACTTTGAGAACCCCTACAAAATATGAAACTCTTGAATATATAGACCCAATGGCCTTGCATGGCTAAGGTGTTTTAGAAAAATAAAAAATGACATTTGGAGTGCTACAAGATACCTAGAGCCTCCCACTCATTCTCATGATGAAGTTGCAATAACTAAAAGGGAGTGTTTTGGCTCACACACATGAACGATCTACAGATCTCGGATATAAGGCTACCTTAACGCCCAATAATCTCTTGATGCCAACACGTGCCTCACTTGAAATACTCCTGAAGTCTCTATTGGAAATGGGTCCCACCCTTTCCAACCAATGACACATCATTTTCCTGCGAAGGGAAAGCCTATACTCTTGACACATGTGATGATGCCACATGGAAGTATGTGCTCGCTTTTAAGCTCCATTCATTTCTTATGTGTCAACAGTTTCAAAGCCACTATGTGGTGTCTTGGTGCTATCCTTGGAGAGAGTTGAGCATTGCTTATGGTGAATGAGTGTGGGGATGCCAAATGTCGCAAGTGGGAGGAAGTTGGCACTTAGTCAAATTTTACAAAGGGCCTAGGGGAAAGAGATGGTCAATATAACACACCTGACTCACACAATTGTATCCTAATGAGACGCTAATTCCTATAACCCAAAATCATGGATTGAATCCATAGTTATAGCAACTTGCAAGGGGAATTCACCTACGGATGAAGAACCCAAAACCTTTAGTTCATGTCAAAAGAAGTAAAATTGTAAAAGGGAAGCCTTGTAAAACTTACAACTTCTAAAGGGTGGCCTTTAGATGCATCCATTCATCTTGTGAAGGTTGATGTTTCTTTCTTAGAGATTTGAAAGATTTGTCTAGGATTATTATCTCCTTAAAGGAGAAGCTACTCAAACCTTGTATAATATCCCACATCTGAAACTCGAGCTGGGAAATGGGTTGTAGAATAACCTCCACTTCGAAGATATTCAGTATTTGACTTAGGTCTGCAAAGACAATCTGATCACTCTACTTTGCGACTAGCAGCCCCTTGATCTCATCCTCAAAGAGGACCCTATTTTTGGAGAGGAATGGGGAGTGGATTCCTAATTATTCCAATTGTTCGATGTGTCCCTTAATTTCTCAAACCACTCGCTCTAAGGCATCCAGAAATGCATTGCATTTTGATGTTTCTTTGTCACAACTCAAGAATTCATTAACTTTGGCATTTGCCTACCTTTGTTTGGAGACCTTGACTACCTAGAGTGTCTCATTCATTGCACTATACAACTTCTCAACTAGAAGTTGTGAATCTTGAACCTTTGGGGAGATGAAGGTGAGGGCTTTCTCCAAATACATGCTCACTTTTGCGCTTAATCACTATGATTCAATGATAAATCCAAGTGTTGGCTTCAAGTGTGACACCACAATTTTATCCTCTCCCAACATGATACATACAAATATTGGATCATTGGGAGAATTTCTTCCGTCTATAGGTGGGCAGTAAGGTCATTCTTTAACTATTGAATTTCCTGGTCCCTGGCCTAGGACTCTTGCTATATTTTTTGTTGCATCTATTGTTGTGCACTCATGGAGTCTTAAAAACTCTTTTGGGCCTATACACTCTCTACTTCCTTTTGTTGCAGCTTATTTTCTACAAACTATTTTTCCTTATTCACAGCTTCTATCTCAACTATCAGCTCTGCTACCTGCACTTGCAACTGGGCTCTTTGGTTAGCTTCCAATTGGAAGCTCTTAGTAGTGACATGACTTGCAAATAAAATCTCATTTTTGTGAGCTTCACTTCTTTGTCTTTAGCCTCTGCATTGATGCATTCAACTGTGGCTTTCATTTTTGCAATCTCTTGATCTTTCTTCACCAATCAACGATCCTACTTAAGGTAGTCTATCCTGACATCCTTATGTGTCTCCTCCATTAATTCCACTTTGTCAAGTGGTCTTACTAGCTAAGATTTAGGTCAACAATGTAGGTTTAGTAATCCCTAGGTAGTATCTTCTCTTAAACTTTATACACCGTGGGCATCTTGTGGGTGAACATCAAAGAATGATGTGTCTGATCAAAGAAAAGTTTGTATACGTGGCACCATTGGATCCTTGGCTACTTTTTTTATTTTATCAACTTAGGCCTCTTAGGATTTCTTTATAGTCTCCAACTGCTGGTGGAACTACTCTTAAGATTGAATAATTTCTTTTGAAGGGGAATCCTTGTGGCAATTCGAAAGGAATGGTCACTTGTTGTGAAGCAATGAACAGTGTTCTTCCTAGGATGAGCTAGTGAGTGAGAAATGTAGAAGGTGAAAAAGGTGAGAGGTTGTGGAGAGGGATTTGAGTGATTGCACCATGATGGATGTTTGTGTAGTGGATGGAGGTAGAGGAATGGAAAATAGTGCAATCATCATGGATGATAGGGTGGTGACTAGGGTGGATATGGAAGACGACATTGAAGGAGTGTAGAAAGAAGATGCGGGAGAAAGAGTAGGGGAGAAAGACATACCTCATGAACAAAATCCAAGGGGGACCATGCAACAAAAAGAGGTAGTTGTGTCACAACAAGAGGCATTGGCATCTAACTAGAAGGTTTTGAAGCTACAAAAAATTAAATTGCCCCCCTTATTCTTGTATTTCATGCAACTCCTTTATCAACTCCAAGGCCCAACAAATCATTGGGTCTTCTATGGTCCACTTGAGGTGGCACCTAAATTCCTTGTCCTTGTGACCCCAAAGTGCCACCCTAATAGCCCATCTTTTCAACTATGGTTTCCCTTGAAGTGTATTTTTTCTTTGTGGTTTCACTAAAATCACATGGTAGTGCAAAGCCAAGGGGCGCCCTAGAATCTATATCCTCTTCCTCAGTTTTCCCTTTTGTCTCACCCACTCCTCCTTTCATAATATTTTTTCTCCTTTTTTGTTGGGTCTCAAAGGGGGAAGTGGAGGGTTACACCTTGGTGTCAGGTTCGGTGGTCCCAATTCCTTGTTGCCCCCTAGTGGCCTATTGTTGTTAGGTTGTTGCATGAAGGGGAAGAGACCATGTTGAAGGCATCTGAACTTCATAGATCTCCTCCTCCTTTTCTGAGGGGATCTCTTCTTCTTCTTCTTAGACTAAATCCATTTCATCATCCTGAGCCTCATCTTTGTGGTATTCATCCCAAATCTTTTCAAATTGGTCATTAGTGTCAACCATGTCAACGTTGGGATTTTTTTGGGAAATTTCCTGCCTATATTCCCAATAGGATTCCATTTTTTTCCTAGCCCAACTCTTGGCTTCAATTTGTGCTATTAAATTTTTGGTTAACTTCTTTGTGGGATTAAAATGTCGAACAGGCATGTGGAAAGACTCCCACGGTTGGTGGGTGTCTAAGGTGATTTTTGATAAATCAACAAAATAATTTAGGACCACCTTCACTAGTGACTTCTTCTCCTCAAAGTATAGTCACAATTCATGGACTAAGGGGGTTCCAATCTTCAAAGAAACTATCCAATTTTCTGGGTCATAGCTCCATTGATCATTTATTTGATCTAGACTAAGCTCTTCTAGTTTGAGTGCAAGAAGGCACTCTTTCCCTCTCCTCAAAATTGTAATGCCCCCTTTGAAAATGAGACATCATATAGGGCATTATTACAACTCATGCCATATGTTGAGTCTACCACATCGAGTTGGCGGACCAGCTCTAGAGCCAAGGTCTTGTCCATGAGCATGCATGAGAGCCAAAGTGGATCCTCCTTGAAACTGTGGACCCTAATGAAAGTGAAATGGATTTCAAAAAACTAGACGCGTGAAGTTTTGCAACCAGTGAGTCGTTCCCATTGGTAGCATGTTATTCAATCAATGATAGGTTGTGGGTTGAGGTCAATTATGATTGGACACATAAACCATTCTGAGAACTCATGGTAATTTGAGGTAAATGATAGGATGTGGTTCCATGTAGAGATGAGGATAATCTCGTGGGGGAATAGTCTTGTCTTTTTGGATTTGATGGTAAAATAGGAAGTTAGGAATTTAGTGTTTTGGGAAGGAATCGTTAAGTTGAAAAATTCACCAACTAGTAATGAATAGAGTTAGCAATGACACCTACAAAGTCCATTTTGTAGGCTTTCTCCTTGGTCACCATCTTAGATGGAAAACTCCACCCAACTATAAGTCAAAGACATTAAAATCCATATCCAACCCAAAGATTAATGCCAACACAAATAGGGTGTCCTTCATATATGGCACCTTAAATCTTGAGAGAATGATGGGCAGGGGTGACACTTTCACATAATTGGTGTGGAGAGCTAAGTTCAATAAACCTAGTTTCTGCTCACAAGTATCCCATACTTTCCATAGGCTCTCTTTTTCACAAAAGTCCACATTGGGGTTGAGGAGAAGATAAAGCATCTTTCTAAATTTTACTACATTGATCTCCACGTTCATGTGGTTGCCTTGATAATGCTAGCATCGACATCATATTTTTGTACACAAAGAGCAATGAGATTTGTGCATGGGTGTACAAATGGAACCATATATTGTGCTATAGTAGAGCTCCATGACTTGAAGCCAAAGGATTCAAGCTCACCCTTACGGTCCTTTTTTATCATGTGGGCATGAGCGACCTCTCTTAGGGTTTTTGGACTCTTAGCTAATTTGGGATCAAATATCCCATCTGCATAGTTGAGTACCAATGTGTGGTTGCTAGAAGGTCCCTTTGAAACACTTTTCACATTTGGTGTGATGGGATTTGGCAATGTAGGAGCTGATGTATATGATTGGATTCCTAAAAACTGAGGAGGAAGCTCTCCAATTATCATTGAATCATGAGATCTTGTCTTTTTGAACACCTACGAACAAACGAAGACCCAAAAGGCTTCATCTTTACACTCTCCTAAAATATCCTTCATTTTTTTTGAAAGTGCTAACTTATTGAATTCTTCTTGCAATTTTGCACTCAATTTTCTCAGTTCTTTGTTGAAGGTTCTCTATTTGGCTTAGTTCTCTTCGAAACTCTTAGAATGTTAAAATGTTTCACTTGAGGAGTAGGGTATTTATCATTTATTACTTTTAATGCAATCACTACACAACCTTTTGGGTTTGTTTCCTATTAATGAAAAGGATGACACACATGCTTGCGAAACCACTACTGAAAGATTTGGTAATTTTTTTATGAGAATTCATGCAATTTGGGGCACTCTGATCATTAATTATAAAGAGAGTGGTGGTAGATAACCGTTTTTCATAGATGATTTCAAAAAGATGGGAGCCAAGGTGAGGACACTTAGCAATGACCAAAGGGATGGAAAAAAGTTGTGTTAGTGACACTTATTAGCAAAAAGAAAAAAACTAGAAAGGGAAACTAGCTAATTATGTACAAGGAAAGCCAATAATTTAGTTGAAATGCTTCAAGTGGATTTCGTCAACTAGGATCTCTAAGGCATTGCCTTCTATGTCTACCAACTCAAACACATTGCCTTGCCTACTGCTGACAATACACAAAGTCCTCTCCATAATGAGTCAAATTTTGTATGTTGATCTAACCTTGTGGCCCTTTCCTCATATTTTAAACCCAAGTCTCTAGGCTTGAAGCCTAGGTTAGAGCCCTTCTTGTCAAACCATCTCTTCACCACTTGTTGACTGTTGAACATAGAATCATTAGCTTGCTCTCTCACTTCCTAAAGGCTCAATAGCTATGCTAACCTGACTTTCATTGCTCCATTTTCTTCTATTTCAAGAGCTTTCAATAACTGTAAAGTAGGGATTTCCATCAAAATGGGCATGACCACTTCTTTCTCATAGACTAGCTCATAAGTGGATGTCTTTAGGATATTATTGAGAGTGATTATATTGGTCCACAATGTTGTCTTTTGATGTTTATTCCACTCCCTTTGTTGGTAAGTGCCCATCTTCTTTATTAACCTTAGGAGGTTTTTATTTGTTGACTCGGCCAACCCATTCCCTTGTGGGTAGTCTTTGGATGAATTTTTGAGGAAAATTTCATTTATAAGCACAAATTTTGAGATCCTTGACCCAAGAAAGGACCTTGCATTATCAGATATAATTGTCTTTAAGGGGTCGAACCTTGCTACTAGTTCCTCTAGGAAGTCGAGGATCACTTTTTAGTTGCTTCCTTTAAAGGAGCAGCTTCAATCCACCTAGTGAAATAATCAATGGTCGTAGTATCCACTTATTGCCTACAATTGACATGATATTAATCATCCAAATGAAATCCAAGTCCCACTATGCAAATGTCTCTATCCACACTATCGAAGTTCAACAACATGGTTGAATTTCTTTTCTTTCTTGCAAAAATTGGTATTGTTGGCACTTTTTGATCAGCTTGAAAGCAATTTGGAAACAAGGTTGACCAATAGTTCCCAACGTGCATGATATTAATTATGGTTGTTTTCATCAAGAAGTGACCACTTAGGGGTTGAAATGTATATCCTGCAAGACTTTGTTGGCTTGGTATCCATTGACACAATTGAGGAGGATTTTGTCGAAGTTCCTTTTAAAAATGACTCCTTGAACTAGTGTATAAATAGATCCTTGTAGTGTGTAGAATTTCCTCTTGTGCACAAGGAGATCATTCGGATATCGAATAGTCTCTATAAAGCGAATCCTATCAGTGACCCAGAACCCAACAGTTTCATACTGGGTAACCAAAAACTATCTCTAGTGCATCCTACTCATTTATCTGGGCATCCATGCATTGAGCCAAATATTCGTAAAGACGCTCCCTTAGATAACCTTGGTCAGTCAAACTTCAACATCATATTCTAGGATCTTAGTGATCTAATTGGCTCTCTTGTCATTGATTTATCCCTCCATGACGTATTCTCTAATGTTGGGGTGCACCACATATACCATTATCTTACTCCCTACCAGAAAATGCCTAAACTTCTTGAGACCCTTGATAATGGTGAAGGGATACCTCTCAATGAAGTTATATTTAGTTTCATATCCCCGTAGGACTCTTGAGTAGAATTCAATGTGGTGCTCACCTTTTCTTTCATCCTCTTTCTGAGTCAACATGGTTGCCAGACTATGTTCACTCCCATAAACAAGCATGAAAAAGTCCTTAGAGAATTTGGGACTAACTAGCACATGAGCATTGGATATTGCCTCATTGATCTTATCAAACGCTATCCTCCCCTCAATGTTCCATTTGAAATCTTGGTCCTTCTTTAACATTAGGTTGATGGGCCTTACTATCCCCACGAATCCATATATGAACTGGTTGATGAAGTTGATATTTCTTAAGAAAGATTGGACTCCCTTTTTGTTTACTAGTAGGGGAAATTCCCTAATAGAATGCACTCTTTTTGGATAAATAGAGATACCTTCTTTGGGTACCACATATCCTAGTAACTTTCCTTGCTACACTTCAAGGACACATTTCCTGGGGTTGAGGGATACCCTAAACTCTTGGAATCTTTGAAAAATATTCTTCAAGTGATTAAAATGATCCTCCTTTTTTCTTGGAGAATACTTTGAGGTCATCCAGGTAGATGAGGATGATTATGTTGATTAGGCCCTGGAAGGCTATATTCATAGCCTGTTGGAAAGTAGCTCCTACATTAGAGAGGTTGAAAGGAATTTTTGCATACATGAAGCTTCAAACATACCTAGTTATAGCCTGAGAAACCATCAAGCAGAGAAAACATCTCTGCACCTGTAACTATCTGGAGAATCTACTCCATGGCAAGAAGGGGGTGGTGGTCTTTTAGGTACATCTTGTTCAAGTCCCTAAAATCAACACAAATTCTAATTTTTCCATTTTCCTTTTTTACAAGAACAAGGTAGACACCCATGTTGAATGCTTGATGGGGTATATGATCCTCAAATAAATTAGTTTCCTCAACTCTTGAGCCATGAGAGACTCAACCTTTGGATTTATCAACCTCTGCCTTTAGTAGACTAGCTTAGCTTGCTCAACCAAATCTATGGTCCGTTGGATCACCTCGCGGTCATACCCTTTCAGGTCATTATAGGTACATGCCACAGCCCCTTCATAGTCATTGCAAAAGGATACCAACCAATCCTTATCTTTTTTGGAAACTTCCCTCCCCACTTTCAATTTTCTTCCACCTCCCACATCAAGTTTGAAGTAATCACTTTGTTCACAGTAAACTTCCTTTTGTCATTCCTTGCATCATCAAAATCAAATAGGTTCTTTAGGGTGATCAGACCCCTTAGAATTTTGTTGGTATTTAACTTTATTATTTGATCTTTGTAGGCCTCTTCAATCTTTGGCTACAACTACTCCATAAACTCGTATCAATGCTAGAGAAACATGGTAATCTGGGTATCATTCTTGAACACTTGCTAGTTCTAGTCATTATCTAGGTTAGAAAATCTGATAATCACCTATACCACATTCTCATTTGTTAGCAGATCAATTAATGGGTCAAAATGTGAACCAAGCACTATCATTCTTTTTTCTTCTAAATTCATATACCTTGGGATGATTTGCATATTGAAGTCCTCAAATGCTTTAATTAGATCCCACACCCTATGGTGGTAGGATCTCATGCATAAATTCTTTGCAATCATAGTTCCTCTTACTTGATTCACTACTAGTTCAGAATCTCTGAACACCTATAGTTGTTTCATACCCATGTATTCGATGAGGCTAAGGCCATGGACTAAGGCTTCATACTTAGCTTAATTATTTGTGCAAAAAAATTGGAAGTGGAAAGCTCTAAAATTTTATTTACCATACAAAGATACCAAACAAATGTCGACCCCAGAGCTAGTTTTTCATTTCACACCATCAAAATGTTGGGTCCAAAAGCTGGACTCATTTTTAGGTTCATTGCTCTTGTACTTCTTCATGATCTCGAGGATGATCTGATCTTCATCATGAATTATATGTTCCAAGACTGGTGACATCATAGTTTTTGAATGGATCATTCCTTGTAAATTCATTAACGAAGACCTCTTCTTTTAAGGTCTTGTTGTTAGCAACGCCTTCTTCAAGCATTTCTATGCTATACCTTTCTTTCTTTTAGAAAGATGTATGTGTTGACTCAAAATTAATCATGGCACCATCAATAATGTGTTCAAGGTGCAACATTTTTAAGAGTACATTCATTTTTAAACTATATTTGGTCCTCAACATCAAGTAGGACCAATCGTAAGACAAGTACCCACCTATCATGGTAGTGAAGTCCCCTGATAAGCATAGTCTTAATATTGGTGGAATGTTAATCACCACCACTTCTTGGGGCACTGTGATACTAGGACAATAATACAAGGTTATGGAAAGAGCCCTGATAACTCCTATAGTTTAAACCTTCCTCTTGTCCAACTGCATTACCCCTTTGTCTAAGGGTTTATATTGGAGTTGTAGTGCATCCACAATTTTCTTGGGCATCTTCATGGTGTTGATTTCGCAATCAATCATAAAATTATGCAACAAATTATTCCCCACGGTCAGTGTTAAATAAAAGGGGTGGGTTTTGTTTTACTTGCCCCTACTTTGGAGTTGATGAGTGTAGATGTCACATGGAGTTGTGTGTTCTTGCTAGTTTCTCTTTCTTTGGTTTGTGTTGGCTCCACTTCTGAGTTACCTTGCGTAGGCCTCTCTTGGTCCTCTAATACTTCCCGTAGTAGAGATTTATGTTCGGGGATTGATAAAACATCTCAAAGAGAAACATTATTTGGGGTGTTCTTCAATTTCTCAACTAGGTTCAGTAACCCCAGAGATTAGGCCTTAGGTTCTTTTGTTTTGTTATGTACTATATCACCTCAATTTTTATACATCAAGGGTGATGGCTGAGGACTTGAATTATTTCCAAAGGTCACCTTAGGCCTTGCAAAATATTTTTGGATTTTAGCTAACTTCTTCTTAGAGTGGGTATAGTAGTTTTATTGGACCTACAGGGCTTTCAACATAGGGGTCTCATTTGTAAAAATTGCATCCTCGTGTTTCAACCATGAGAAAAGTGCATGTTTTGGGGCTATCTCCTCTTCTTGATCTAGGAACATACCTTTCACTTGAGCCATCAAGATGATGTTCATGAAACCTAGAGACTAGAATCCATAAGGGGATGTGTGACACGAGGAAATGTCGGTGTGGGTGATTATGCTTAATTTATGATAAATTGAAGCACAATTTACCCAAATAAACCTGTGTTTCCCAAACAAAATCAGTCAAATTGGAAAATTATTCTAAGCATTTAATTGAAATTGAAGTTGCAAACTACACAAAAATAGTTAAATTCTTACTCTAACCCATTTGAAACTTATCCTGTTTTAGAATTGGTGTCGTGTTGATGTGGAACAAGGACCCTTTCCCAATCCCGGGATTAGTGAGCTTGTTTCAATTGATTCTATGGAAGAGAATCGATGAAACCATTGTGATTGATGTATGAAAACCTAGATTATGTTAATTTAAACATGATGCAAACTAAATTACCATGATTTTATGCTAGAAATGAACTAATTATGCAATTGCTAAGCCAATATAAGCTAATTCTAAGCTAAAATATGAAAACCCTAATATATATACAAACTAAGATGGATGCATGGAAGCCATTAATGGATGCTCTAAGCTACTATGTAATTAGAAATAAGCTAAACAAGCTAAAAGTGAGTAAAGGATGAGTGTGAGTGCAAGTGAATTCAACAGCATGAGTTTGAATTGAAAGATGCATCCATTTGTCTCCAAATAGTGTCCTATTTATAGGAGAGCAAATGAGGAATGGAGGGTTGAGATTGAAAAGATTAATCAATGGTCAAAGATGAAGGAGATGAGAGGCATGGATCATGGAATGCATGATGGTATTTTAATCAATGGATCACACTTGCTTCAAAAAAACACACTTTTGACCTGCTCACATAGGTCAAAGGTAACTTGTTTAAAAGGTTAAAGGTTAAAACTTGCACAAGAAGCTAAGTGAAAATATCCCTTTTCCAAATGATGGAGGAATAAGAATATTCTTTTGGAATATTCATTTGGGTGAGTATAAAAGGCATTTTGCAAATTAAAATAAATTCTTAATTGTACAAAAAGAGGATAAGGAATATTCCCTTTCTAGAGGAAAATTAGTTTAATTGATAATTAAACAAGGT